>CAXAMN010026139.1:626759-657618 GCA_963970005.1 Durusdinium trenchii
TCGCTCTTAGGTTGGAGGCCATCGCTCTTAGGTTGGAGGCCATCGCTCTCTGGTTGGAGTCCATCACCCTTAGGTTAGAGTCCACCGCTCTTTGGTTGGAGTCCATCGCCCTTAGGTCGGAGTCCATCGCTCTTAGGTCGGAGGCCATCGCTCTTAGGTTGGAGGCCATTTGCTCACATTCGGTTGTATGTGTTCTCAGTTCTTCTATTTATGCAGGGGATTGCCAGAATGGACGAAGGAACGGGAAAACATCAGGCAACATTATCCGACTGTGGAAGTCAGAAGGAAGCTTACACGACCAGCCTCCAAGGCGTCGGACTGGCGACCAGTCCGCCAGAAACCACCCACCTGTCAGGTCCCAAGGTCTCAAGGTAGGGCCAGGAGGGTGGTAATGATGTCTTTCTTTCGCAACTCTCAGGTACTTGGTCTCTGATGCCACCATCCATTTGGAACAAGACCTTTCTGCAGAGAACTCATCTCCACGATTTATGACCGTGCCCGCCTCCGACTTGCGGACGGCGCGGTTGAGGGAGGTGAACCACTCTGTGCAGCTGGTTCATCAAAGCAACGGAGATGCAGCAGCCCAGCCCTTTTGCTATATCCGCAGGACCGTATATCGTCAGTCTTTTTGGCCAAGACAGATGATCAACTTGTCCAACTATCTGACATTGTATGAGTGCTTGTTCATCAGGGCTTCCACTGTTCTCCCCCACTTGTCCAACTTGGTATTTTGATACTTCAAGTCTTGACTGTTGGTAAATTACATGTTGTTTATATAACTATAATACTATATGTTAAGTTTTACTGTATCACGAAAGCGATCTCCGAAGCAGGTCAGCTGAAGTTCTAGTTTACGATTAGATTGGTCAAAATCGAAGGGATCCGCTACAAACGGCCCCCCCCCCCCCCCCCCCCCCCGTGTGAGGAAAATAATTAAATAACCCCCCTCCCCCCCTTAACGAACTGAAGCGGTATTGATTAAGGGCCCCCCCCCGCCCCGCCCCCCCCAAGGGACACGACATCACAAACATAATCTCAGGGGATTATTTTAAAGGTGTTTTCACGATCGTCGTGTCGTCGTCATCGCTTTCGTTCCCCGCCTCTCAAGTCATATACAAAAAAAAATCCCTCCCGTTACCAGTAACAGTCAGTAAAATACTATCACTATTTTTGAGAAAGGCCTCCACTAACCATCATCATCCACTGTTACTGGCAATGGGATAGACCCAAAATAATATGATTGTTGACGGTTCCACATCTCCCCCCATGGGCTTGTCTAGTGAATGAACCGTCAACAATCGACTGGCTGAACGTGCACAGCATGGCCATGGAAATGCATGGTGCAGAACCCGATTTCGGAGGAGCATCCAACAGAGGTTGAAGAATCCGAACTAGACTATCCTAGTTGGGTATTGTAGGGTCCTAGTTCAGGTCACTTAACCTCTGTTGGATTGTCCGAATACCAAACAGGTGGTTGTCACTCCACGTAACCATGATGCTTTCAGGGAGTGACATGCGCGATTCCCATCTTTTTCCCAAATTTCTTCCCAGTTTGGCATCCTTCGGTGAGGATCGGCTCAAAGAGCATCACGAGCCTCAAAGATGTGGAGGAAGCGATGACCACTGTGAACCAACGCGGATGTTGGGCTCCCGGGTGCGATGCTCTTCAGGACATGGGCTTTATATGGTTTTACATACCATGCCCAGGGCATCCAGTTACCACTATATATAGCTGGTAACCAGTGGTTCCAAAGACTATAACCATAGACCTAGAATCCCTGGTTCCTTATATGGTGGTAACTGGGAGACTTCACAGGTCACCACCTGCCAGATTGAAGTCTCCATGACCTGTTGGAGGGTGCTGGCAGATCTTCGAACCATGCAAAATGCCTGCCCAACCAGTTTCCGAAGACCAAACAGGTGGTGGCGTTCCACGCAACGTGACACGGAGTGTATGCCACACATTAACCTCATTCCAACCAGCCCTTATGCAGATATGTAGGTTATGCATATGAGATCATATGCCATGCATGATTGGGCTAGGGCTGCCGGGCTTCCAGACTTCAGTGGAATCAGGACCTCTCCATGACCATCGAAGAAACGCCCTTTGGGATTCGGAATCAAGTTCCGGCCAGTGAGAAGGGCTGGGTCTATTTGGAACGCTTTGTGTCGCTTGGACGCATTGGATGTCGCAGCGACCTCAGTGAGTCAAGGGACTAGTCAAGGGCCTTCGGTGACGAGTCGGCCAGCCGATAGGAGGCTGGCTTTCGTCCCCTCCCTTCTCAGCTACCCAGACACGACCCATGGGACTGCCATATATGCCAATCAGTTGGGGTGGTTTGGGAGGTCAATGGGGCGGCATATATGGCAGTCCCATGGATTGAATGGGGTAGTGGTGGACATCCGAAATTCCATGGGCATTCCCCCAACGATTCGCCCTAGCTTCGGGGTCGGGGTGCCATTTGATTGATTGAATCGCCCGCTTAGCGGCAGGTGACCTGAATAAAAGAGCCTCCAGGAAAAGTACTTCTGGGACAGACCGTCGCAGGCCCGATTTATATAGGATTTTAGGTTTGATGTACAGAGGGTATCAGCCATCCAGGGCCACGGCGGGTCTGTGAGAGGCTGTGGGTCTTTTGACCCAGAGTCCAAAACCACAATAGATTGACCTCCTCTAGTAGTCCTTTCTGTTCATGTTCTTTGGTCAACCCAGGTAGCCGGGCTTTGACCCACACCCATGTTTTGGAAGGGGGGCCATTTGGCCAGAAACGCTCCGAAATCACAGGTCCATGGTGAAGATTGCGATGGTGCCGCCGGATCAAGCTTCGAAGATGGTCTTCTCTAACTCTGAGCGAGTCTTTTGGTGCACAAATCCAGAGCCTTTTGGTCTCTGGGAGACCTCACATGATTTTTGCTAGCTAGTAGACACGGCCAACACAAACTTTAATTAAGGAAATCATGTTGGGAAAATGATGTCACTGGCCGCGCAATCTAGATGTATGAAATGGCGGCCCAACCCCCCACCAAACTACTCACATCAACATATAATATATATAATATAATATATATATTACACCCCGCAACTTCACATACCAACTTACACATACACACCAACTGACACCCGCACACACACACGCACACACACCAACTGACACACTTCGAACTTGGATTTTTCAGTTAATGCAAGTAACACGTTGGGAAGGAAGGTGATGGAACAGCAAGGCGAAAAGGTCCAAAGACTTGAATTGTTGAAAAAAGTTTCACTCGCACAAGCGGCTGACTGTAACTCTCCGGTGGCTGAGGACTGCGGTGGGAAACCTGTTTGAGGGGAGAGTATCGTGATCAAACAACCATGGCATCAAAACACAGCAAGGAAGAGTGGAGTAGTGTCACGGCGCAGGTACGTCATCAGGCGTCCCTGATGATATCCTAGGAGCACGTGAGGAGCTTCGTTGGATGGAGCCCCACGTGTCCTCTCCATCCCCCTGCTTGCGAAAGGTGGTGGTGGAAACCCTTTGTCCAGGGGTGGACACACACAAGTCGCCGCGTTCGGCGCTTTTTTCAAAAACCGGTGGCAGGCGTGGTAGTTATGCCCCTTTTGGACATATAGGTTGACGAGTTCAGCCGCAGCAACGTCAGCGCTGGAGGGTGGGAATGTGTATTTTCGAATGGTGTGAAGTCTTGATTGGAGGCCTGATAGAGCCAAGCGCTGGCTCCCGGCGGTTGTGGAGTCCCGGATTTTCCAGGGTTGGGAAGGTTGCATGTAGGTGATGGTGCGTTGTGAGAGGTCGATGTTGAAACCGAGGAGATGAAAATCCTCCACCGGTTCGAGTTCGACTGGGTCGCCAAAGAAGTTGTGGTGGATGAGGGTTTGGATAGCCGGGTGTTGAAGGAAATGTTCGTTGTGGACAATGAAGCGGTTGTCGACATATCGATAGTAAGTAAAGTGGAGGTCTGTGTGTTGAAGGAGGTTGTTGTGGATCTGATGCCAGGAGTGCTCAATGAGGGTGATGGCAACATTGCACAGGGCTGGAGAGAGCTGAGATCCAATCCCGGCCCCTCGGATTTGTTTGTAAGTATTGTTGCAGGCCCGGAAAATGCATGTGTTGAGGGCAAAAGCCACGATGGTGGTAATGTCGGAAGTCTGGATGGTGCGTTGGGTAGGGTGTTTCCGATGGTGTCTGCCAATGTGTGAGTGGTGGAAAGGATTGCCGGTGGCCTGGACATCCACCGTCAAGGTGTGTGTGGGTTGCTGTTGTTGCCAGTGGTGGACGAGGGAGTGAACTGCATCGATGAGTCGGTGCTGTGGGACTGAGTTGAAGAAACCGACCAGGTCATCGTTGGTGGCGTGTAGTGAGATGTCTGGTGGGGTTTGGGTGAGGTAGCTGTGAAAGTGGTGCCACAGCTGGGGAATGGACATTTGACCGGGATGTTGGGGGTAGAGGTGTTGGAGGATGATGTCAAGGGCACAGCTGGTAATGCGAAACAGGTTGCCACTGAGTGATTGGAAGTATGAAATAATGGTACGGCCTTTTTGCCAGTGCTTCTTTTCCTTGAGGTGGACAACGCCGTAGGGAATGTTGAAGTCTTTTCGGAAGCCCCACTTGTAGCGAGTGCGCAAAATGGGGGGGACCGTGGCGGCCAGGTGGTCGTGGATATTGGCGGCAGTGATGTAGGGAAGTGGTTCGAAAAGTTCGGGAGATTGCCAGGTGTTCAAGGCACCAGTGAAGTATTGGCGAGGGCAAAACAGCCGGAGTTGTTGGAGCTCATGGTCGGCATGGTGGAGTAATGTGTGTTGTCCCAAATGTTCTTGGAGTTGACGAAGCAGGCGGGCCGTAAAACGGGGTTGCTGCTTGAGGTGTGTGTTGTGAAGGCGCCATTGGTGCTCAAGAAAAGGCGGTAGGTGTTGAGCGAGGGATGGTGGAAGCCCCTGTAGTTTGAGCCATTTGGTGTAGGCCTTGGTGAAGATGAGGAAATACCGAGCTTTGCTTGGGTAATAGGTGCTGTTCATATTGGCGTTGAGGAAAATGCTGAGGTGTGTAGGGAGTTGGAGTTGGTCAAGTGTGAGAATGTAGTGGCCATTGACGGTGGGGGTGTCGGGATCCTGCAGGAGGGTGCGAAGGTGATCGCATGCACAGGGGAGGTCTGCTGGATCTGGCGGGGAGTGGAGGGTGTCCTCCCATGTGCGGTGGTTGTGTAGGTGGGAGCGGAGGGTTTTGTGGGCGGCTTCCCTCAGTCGGTGGGAGGGGAGGTGGAGGGGAATGGTGAAATGCTTGTGCTGCTGGATGGTGGTACGAAGCCATTGTTGGCAGTGCTTGGTAAAGTCTTCGTGGGCCAAGAAGGGCACTGTCAATGGGATGTTAGGTTTTGGTGGCGTGAGGTTGCGGTAGATCAAGGCTTTGTTGAGGATGTGGAGAGCTCGGCTGCGGCCAGGTTCTTCCAGGTTTGCGGCCATACGCCGGATTGCATACACCTCGAGGTCCGTGTGGCGGCCGCTGCGTATCTGTTTTGCTGCCTCAAAGGAGGCTGCAGTGTGTTTGGTAAGGTTGCGAAGAAGTTGAAGGGCGTGATGCTTGGTGGAGGTGTAGAGGTGTGGTTCTCTGAGGGTGTACTGGCGTTGTCGAAGGCGTCGGAACAGTCGTTTGTGGGTGGCTAGTCTGGAGTAGAAGTGGGCTCTGTGTTTTGCAAACTGCCATCCCTGAGTTTTGAGTTTGAGGTGGTGGGAAATGAAAGGCCAGTTGAGTGACGGCATCCAATTGGCGATGTAGTGGTGCTCTTGGATCCAGGCTTGGTCGTATGTGTCATGGGAGGTGAGTTGAATAGTGGTGTAGTGGTGGATGTTGTTGTGTGAATGCCAATAACGTAGGGAGAGTTCTGCAGAAATGGGAATGTGGTTCTGGAGTTGTTTGAGTTTGGCGCGGCGGTTGTGCTCGCGGTGGGGGATGCCGATAGCTGTGGAGCCAACGTAGAAGTGGCCATGTTGATGGTAGCAGCGTTGGGGTTGGTCGGGATTGAAGTGGAGCTTGATGTAGACGGAATTGGAAGAGAGGAAGTTGTGGTAGTGGTAGGTGTGGGGTAAAATGTGGAGCTGGCGGAGGCGGTTGCGCCATTGTTGTGAGCGACGGGTGTTGGACGGGTATGCAAAAAGAAGTGTGATGTGGATGAGGCCGGTTGCAAAGATGGCCTCGGCGCGGTCGATATATTGGGTGCGGTGGATGAGGATGGAAAGTGCGCGGTGTAGGTGGAAAAGTTGGGTGAGGTTGGTGTGGCTGGGTTGCTGCTGGGCCACGATGGCGAGTCAGCAACCAATGGCTGCGCCGACTCCCACCAGCTGTTGTAGGCTGCGAATGGGGAGTCGGTTGACTCGGTTGAGGGGGAGGCCATACTTGGTGGCTGCTTCTTTTAGCTGCTGCGTGGTGACTTTGCTTGTTTGCAGCAGTCGGATGACCTCTTTCGCAGCTTCTTGGATGACGGGGTCAAAAGTAGTGACCCATTGTTGGATATCTGGGTAGTTCCAGCCTTCGGGAATGTCGTCTTGCAGTGTGGGGTGCGGTGGTTGCAAGACGTCGGTGATGGCTGGTGGTTTCGGTGGTGGTGGTGTGGGTGCATGGGAAGGGGCGGCTGGGGCAGAAGATCGGCCGGTGTGCTTGACTGGTGTGAGCGGGTTGCCGAGGTCTTGGAGTTTCTGGCGTGCCCGAGCCAGTTCGTCGTTGGTGTTTTTGAGGGCGCGCAGGGCGGAGCCTTCCGCAGGTGCTGGGGAGTGGGTTTGCAGTTGGTCGATAAGCAGTTTGATGAGGGGAGCGTGGAACGCTCGGGCATGGGTAGTTTTGTTGGGAACGTCTGTGCTCTGTTGTGTGTGGAGAGCCTCCGCGATGCCGTCAAGGTCAAGGCGGTGCTCACGGAGTTGTTGGAGAAAAAGGGGTTACGAAGACCGACTCCGCTATGCTTCTGGTTGCAATGAAACCTGTGAATTTGCTGTTGCTCAGGGTACGGGCAGTGAACTCGGAGGTACCGTGGTAAGCCAATTGCCACGGGAAGACCTCGAAGGTGGGGAGGCCGGCCACTCCTGCTTTGCGAGACCACTGGGTGGGTTGAATCGTACGATGTAGTTGGTGGCCGTGCAGTGTGTTGGAGTCCCAATGTTGTTCGGTGGGGTTCCAGGAGTCCGGAACAGGTGGTGTGGGAGAGGGGATGTGTGGGGGTGGTGGGGCAGGCGCTGTGGTGCCGCGTGTGGTGGGTGGTGGCGGTGGGCTGTGTTGGAATGTCGATGGTGGTGGAGTGACAGGTTCGGCCGTGGGCAGGGGTGGCGGCGGCGGAGGTGGAAACTCCGGCTGGGAAGTGGGTGCCTGGGGTGGGGTGTGTGCTGCGATGGTGGTGTGTACGGTGGAGTCACATAGGGGTTGGAGTGGTGGACGTGGTGTGTGCGAAGTGCGTGAGTGAGTGGGCCGTAGGTGCCTGTGGGGCTGTAGGTGTGGTGTGCGGCGGTGGGAGGAGAAGTTGTGGTATCTGGGTTGGTGAGCTGCTGATGATGTTGCTGCATCAAATAATGATTCCAGTAATATTGCTGCCACTGCGCGTCCATGGTGGCTGGGCGAAGTATCACTGGATCGTGGGCGTGGGGCACCGGTTGTTGATTTGAGCAAGCTGAGAAAGGGAAAGCAGGTGCAGGACAGTCAATTGGGGAAGCAATGGTGGCTTTAAAACAGTCAGGCTGTCGGCAAACGGTTCCGAAGAAAAACTCAAAAGGACGCTGAGAAAATAGGAAAACTGGAGTAACCCCAAAAGGCGCCTGTGTGGATCCGAACAACATAGTGAATGTCAGGCTGTCCACTGAAACGCGCTATTTTTCGTTGTGCAAGGTGAAACCGAAAGTGGTTGTCTGCGCAGCAAGCTGGGCGACCGTCCGAAGATGATGGTGGGCTTGTTGTTGGAAAATTGTGGTCAAAAACAGAACCTAAAAGGCCAAAAAAGGTTTGAGGGTAGGAAAAAAGTTGGACAAATCATCCTCGGTGGAATCATGGCAGGCGCCTCAGGAACTGCAGCTGCGTGATCAATGGTTATCTGCATGCCACGGGTCGGTGACTGGATCGTAGTCCTGTTGTGATAGCGGCAAGGGGCGCCCTTGCGCATCCACCCAGATCGTGGGTGGGCGGTGTGTGGCCATTGGGTGTGGGGAACTCAAGGTGGAGGAGCCAGTCTGTGGTGAGGTGAATGGAGTGGGTTGCTGTGTTTGAAGGGGGTAATGTGCTGGCCATGGGTGAGTGGGCGTGGGAGCGGTTGTCGGTGGTGCCACTGTGGGTGTTGGCGTGTAGGATGCGCCTTGGAAGCATGGCCAGCCAGTTGCCGGGGGAACAGGCTGAAGGGGCTCTGTGGTAGAGTGTTGCTGTAGGGCTTGAGAGAGCGATGGTGGAGGTCGCTTTGGAAGTGGATGGACTGTAGCGGTAGTGTGGCGGTTGAATCCGGAGGCACTACCGTGGGGGGTCGGGGATCCAGTGCGTGGATCTGGCTGGCGGGTGCGGGTGGGGGTAGTGGTGCGAGGAGGTGTCTTGGAACGCCTGTTGCGTGGTGTGCCGCCGATGGGGGATGGAAATGTAGGTGGTGTGTGGGGCTGTTCTGGCAATGTGACAGGAGGTGTGGGGATGAGGTTGACGTATTGCCATCGATCGTGTGGTTGCTTGTTGGCGGCTGATGTGGGATTGGGGGATGCCGTGGGAAACGTACTGCTGGCGGTTGGAGGGGAAGTTGCCGATTGGTTGCTGTCTGTTGTGGGGGGAAGGCCGGCAAAAGAAGGGAGCTGGACGATGGCGTGAATGTCCGTCTGGACATGACGGTGGTGGGTGGCTGTTCGGGGGGTTGCTCGAGGAGTGGTCTGTTGGGATTCGTGCATGAGAAGTGGTGGAAGTGGATTGGCCAGAATGGATTCTGAAGGTGGAGGAGTTTGAGTGGCGACATCCTGCAAAGTAGTAGTTCGGGTTGCGGCAGTGGGAATTGGGTAGAAGCGGAGGGGTGAAGTGGAACTGGGAGGATGGTCTGTCTCGGTGTGTGTTGATGTGGAGGTCTGTGCGGTTAGGTTGGGATCCAGGAAATATGCTGCTGGGGGAAACCGAGCCATGGTGTCAATGGCATTGAGAGCCAGGCGCGTGTGGCTCTGGATGCGTTGTACGTTGTTGTGGTAAATGGCAATGAGCCGCTGGACAGGTGGTGGGAGTGTGTCAGTGAGAGGTGGATGTCCGATAGGGGTGTCAGTGAGGGCGTTGAGGCTGTCCAGGTGTTGGTGAAGAACGAATCTGTGAACGTGAAGGTCAGTGAGGATGCCCATGAGGGCGTGGGGTGGTTGGAGGGTGTATACTTCGGCCCAAAACGATTGGTCTGCCGAGATGTTTGTGGTGGCTGATGGTGCGGGTTGTGAGGGTGGGGAAAGTGGATTGGATGGAGGCTGCAGCGGGGATGTTGGATCCTGCACTTGCGGAGGTGTTTCCTCCGGATCTTCATTGAAGAAAAGTAGAACTTCGGACTGCTCATCATAGTCAGTGTGGCGCTCCATTGACCGCTAAGTGTGGAGGCGGTGCACGGTTGCAGGTAACGATCACGAGTTTGAAAAACGGCTGCGGTCAGGTAGAACACACCTGCATGTAGGATTGAGAGGTTGGAATCAGATGTCAATCCAAATAGAATGGGTATGAAAATGCACAGAGTGGAAAATCAAACGGTGGTGGCGTTCTTTTTAGTCATCACAGGCTGTGTGAAGGTGCTGGGTGAGACTATGAGCTGCTGTGGCGTGAGTTGAGCTCGGCCGCGGCTGCAGCGGCGGCTTGGCGCGCTATCCGCAGGATGGTTTGTTGGAGCGTGGCCGCCTGCTGCTCTGTTAGTGGCGCATCTGGAATGGGGGGTACCGGTGGGAAAACTGTAGTGGTGTTGGTAGTGGTGGTTGGATTGAAGTGAGATGGTGGTACGGGACTGGATGTGACTGGTCGTCGAGCGGGATGTGCTGTGGGATTGAGGTGGTGCTTGATGTCATTGGAAAAGTTGAAGGGGAGCAATTGACCGTTCCGGTGGGGACGTGGAATAGTGACCTGTACAGGGTGGCGTGTGGGTGCTGTTGAGGGGTGGGGGGAGTGCCACTGTGGAGGGCGCACCCAAGTGGTATTGATGGGTGGGTGCCCCGGGCGTGCTTTCGTTAGAATGGGAACATTGGTGGTGAGGATAACTGGGTCCTCAGTGCTGGTGGAGGATGTGGTGGATGGTGGTGCTGGGGTGGTGTGCGGAGGAATGGCATCATGCGGTGTTGGTGTTGGTTTGGGGTTGGTCTGTGGTGTGTTGCGTGTAGATAGGTTGCGGTAAGATGTGTGAGAGACTGGAGGGGCTTTGGCTGGTGGTGTTGTAGACGTGGTAGAGGTTTTGTCCGGTACTGCGCTGACCGGAGGGCAAAGCATGGGAGCCTGCTGTGGGGAGTCTTCTTCCTTTTTCATGAGTTCCAGTTTTGGGCAACTGGTGGATGGTTCATCGGCTTCTGTTTTGATGAGGGGCGGCGTCTCTTCTTTCACCTCGATGGACTCTGTGGGAGTGCGGTCCCAATCAGGAGAGTCGTAGTCCATGGGATGGTGGGAAGGCGAAGCGAGGTGGATGAATCAGCCCGTCGAAAGTTCAAATGGCTGCGGTGGTAAGAGTGTGACTGCTTGGTGGTAAAAAATAAATATATAGAGTAAAGAAAGCTAGAAGGTCAGGTTTTTTCGATCGCTGAGCAAAGTGTACTGTGTGAGACTAAAAGTTGCCCGACGCCTCATGGGGAGGAAGACGGTGTGTCAGCAAGTAGGTGGTAAGCTGCCGAGGAGGTGGAGCTGGAGGTGGAGGCCGTCCAGAGTGCTTGGTGCAGGTGTCCGCGGTGGGCGGGAGCTGCGGAAGGTCGGTCCGGGATGATCTGGTGTCCTGAGGTTGTGTGGTTTGGCTGTGAGAGTGTGGTGAGGGGAAGCCGGTCTCGAGAACGAGACCTGTCTCTGCCACTGAACCGGTGGAGGAGCGGTGGCGTGTTGGTGGGTGATGGTGTGGCTGGGTTGCGTTGTGAGGTGGGTCCGGAGAGAAGGTTGGTTTGCTGTGGTGAGATGTCAAGGGTGGGATCAATGCGGTAGTGGCCAGGGGAGCCTGGTGAGCCAGGAATGAATTGCAGCTTGTTGAGTCCACGGCGGGCTTCGTGGGTTGTGTTGATCAAATGTCGCAATGTGTTGCGTGTCTGTAGAAAAAGTCTGTAAGCTGGTGTATTGGTGAAAGTGGACATTGGGGGGATGGGATCTCGCACTATGGGGTGATGTTGGAGATCCTCGATAAGTGAGGATATGGTATTGATCATCCAGTGGAGCAGGAGTAGTTCAGGTTGGTGTGTCACGGATGTGGCCAAGTATGGCATGGGATTGCTCGGTAAAGAGTAGCTGTGGTGTAAAGTGGGTGGGCCAGGGGAAAATGTGGTGGTCGCTGAATAAGGAGGTTGTGGAGTTCGTAGGTCATCGGGAGGCATCATGTCGTAAGAAGGGCGCACGTTTATGAAGAAACTGTTCGGTCAAATGGCTGCGGACAAAAAGTAGCAAGCAAGAGATAAACCAGTATGCAGTGTGAATGTGAAAAGAATGTCTGTTGCGTGGCTGAGTTTTTCCGCTCGCCGAGAAAATCAGTGAGACTTAGAAAACCTAACAAAAGTAGCTGTGGGAGTGGATGCTGTCACAGTGTTGGCACAAAAGCGCGGTGGCAGCCGTAGATCTGGAGGTTGGATGTTGCTGTAGTTAACCCACGTGGTGTGAGAGGCTGTCGCGGGACCGTGAACGTTCCCTAGTGTGAGTGGTAGTGTTGATGTGGGTTGTCGGGGTGGTTTGTGGTGGAGGGCCCGTCCAGTAGGAATACAGGCGGGCTGCGTCCTGTGGTGGGGTACGTGGTGAAGGAGAGGGTGAACGGCTGGAAAGCCCGGGTGGTAGTGGACAACCTGGCGGTATGTTGTGGATAATAGCCAGGTTCCTGCTGGAGAGTGTGGCTGTGGGGCTGATGCGGTATTGTCCTGGGAGCCCGGGGCCGGTGGTAACAAATTGAAGGAGTCGACGAGCCTGAGAGAGGTCATCGATCAGGCGGTCCAGCAAAATCAGGTCGTTGCGCAGTCGGTAAAGGAGGTTGTATGCTCGCTGGTCCTGAAAGTGAGTCCGGCTTGGCATAGGTTCAGTGTGGAATGGGTGACGGCGGAGATGTTGGTTGACCATAGAGAGGATGTCCAAAGAGCTGTTGAGGGATTGAAGATTGGGTTGGGTACAAATCGAAGGTTGGAGCCAGCTCGGAGGGCTCTGTGGGAGGTAGTGTTGTGTATCATCGGGGTTGCTATGAGGGCGAGCGCGAGGATGGGCCATGACAGGTGATGGACTGTAATGGCGTAAAAAAGGCTGCGGAGCTGAGGTGGGCCTGAAAACTGACAAAGTTGAGGTGGGCAACTTAGTCTGGGTGTGAAGAACAAAAAGACTTGTTGGTTTGGAAATGTTTGTGCGTGTCAGTGGATTTGTCACGCGGCACGCCGTAAGGAAGGTGGGTGAAACAAATCAAATGAAATAACTGCCAACTGGCGTGAGTGGAGATTTCCCCGGACGACTGTCCTCACTAAGCGGTCGCTCAGCAGCCGGCGGCAGCAGCGCAGCAGCAGGAGTCGTTGGATATTGTGAGGTCGGTGGTGTTGTGGTGGGGGAAGGGGAGAAATCTGGTTGTGAATGTGGTGCTGGGGAAACTGCTGGTGATGTGGGTGTTGGTGAGGGGGAAGGTGCTTGTCTTGGTGGTGCAGTGGGTAGTGATGTGGAGAGAAGTTGCTGGTCTTGCTGTCGTTGCATGTCTTTGAGTTCTTGCCAGCGGGCTTGGCATTGTGCAACGGAGAAACCCACTCGGCGGGCCACAGTAGTCCAGTTGGGACGAAGTTTTGGGTTTTCCTTGAGTTCGATAAGGCGACAGTCAGCGTCGCCGTCCCAAGCGTCCCAATCGGCCTGTTTGTTCAGTGGTGGTGGGGTGGTTGCTTCCGCTTGCGTGTTGTGGTGGGTTGTGGATCTGGGGGTGTTGTTGGAGTGTCGTCTGAGTCTTGTAAGGGTGGTGCGGGTAAACGGATGGGTGGTCTGGATGGCGCTGAGTCACAGGATGAGGTGGTGGATGGTAAACGTATGGGGTGTTGGGGTGGAGTTGGAAGTGGCTGAAAGTGTTGGCGGAAAGTGGGGTCTGCTTGGTGGCTGTGGTGGAGGAAAACGGTGTGGAGGTGTGCTACAATATCTGTGGCTTGTCGAAGCAGGTTGTGGACCTGCGAAAGTGCCACTGCGGTTTTGTGTAGGAGAGTGGAGGTGCCGTTTTGTAAAGGTGTCGGCGTGCTGCTCATGGGTCTAAGATGTAGGGGTGTGCAGTAGTCAAGAATCGTCACAGGTTGCTGCGGCAGCGCGCCAAAGCAGCCGGAAAGCGGCGAGTCTGAGGGAGCACGTCATTTCGAGGCCATGCGTATGAATTAAACGAGCATTAAATTCCCACAGGCAAGAGTGCGAGTATGCAATGCTGGTTGGACAAAAAAGTACATGACTAGAAGAATCACTCTCCACGATGCAGAATCTGACATGTGGAAGACTCCTTCAAAAAAGCCGATACAATTCAAAAAAGTTCGCAGCAAACATTACGAAGCTAGAAAAATGGAGAGTTCAAAATGCCCGTGGCTGCTGCAGGAGGCTCTTTTTTGCTGCTACAGCAAAAGGTGGGTGGTGGTGTGAAACCAAAAGTTGATGTGGAGGTGGTAGTGGTGTGTGGATGTGTGGTAGTGGCGTTATGGGCCTGGTGGAGTGGAATTGGTGGACCAGGCCAGTCCTTTGACAATGGCGTGGTCCGGGTGGATCACCCAGCAGCGGCCTTTCTGATGAAAGACTGCACCATGGTGGTCGTTAAGGAGGTTCATGGCGTGTTCCTCTCCTCCAGAGGTATACTTTGTGGCAGCACCCCACGCAAGGAGTGTGATGATAAGGGAATGGGAATTCTTGTTGAGTTGCCAGGTATTGTGGATGATGCGAGCAAGCTCGTTGTGGTCATGGGGTTGGTTGTGGGTGATGCGAACGCCCTGGGCAAAAAATCCAGGGTAGTTGGCAAAGTGGAGTGTGCTGGGTAAAAATCGGCCTTGGCGTAGAATGTTGGAAATGTTGCCGACAGGGCCCGTGTGGCCTGCGTTGATGTGGGCGACTTCCCGGTGGGTTGATGTGGCACGGGAGACCGCAGGTGGCTCTGGTGTAGTGGCTTTGGTGTTGAGGAAGGGAAGTGAGATGGCAAAGTACTGGAATTGGTCGTATTGGTGAGTTGTGTCATTCCACTTAGCGTGGGTATATTGTCGGAAATCGGTGATCTCCTTGTAGGTGATGTTGCAGTCTGTGAGGATATTGGCAATGTACTGGTGGTGTGGTCGGTTGGGGTTGTCAAGTTGGGTGGCGTGAAATTCGAGCCATTCCAGGATTTGGTCTGCAGGTGTGAAGGTGTGAAAGTTGGGTGGAGGTCGCCAACGGTTGATTGGGCGACGAATGACAGCTGTGGTGGGATATTGTGACGGGTCAGTGTTGGTGTGTTCGGTGTTTGGGCGTAGATCAATGGGTTGTGGTGGTGACCGACTGCGGGATGGTGTGAGGCTAGATGTGTAGGTGGATGTTGAGGGCGACCGCCGTCGCCGGGTCGTGCTGTGGTGTTTGGAGTGGCGGTGATGGCGATGTCGGCGGCGGTGGCGGTGGCGTCCTCTGTGGTGATGGTCGGACTTGCGTCGGCTCTTGTGGCGGTGACGGCGACTGCTGTGTGGTGGTGGCGGGGAAGGTGGTTGCGGTGCTGGTGAGGCAGCGGTGTCAGGTTTGTCTGGTGCTGGTAGTGAAGGTCCAGGTGCTGGTGTGGCAGATACCAGCGAGGGGGATGCTGAATGTTGGGACAAGGTGGCTGGTGGAGGTGTGTTTTGGATTGGCAGTGGAGTGTCCTGGGCAGTCGTGGGGATGGGTTGGATCGGTGGTGTTGGATCCGATGGTGGCTGCTGTTGAAATGGAAGTTGGGTTGGCGTTGAGGCATTGGGAATTTGTGGAGGCGGTGGCGGGGGCCCCGGTTGGAGTGAAGGCTGTGTGACAGGGGGAAAGGCTGAGTAGGGTTGCCAAACGCCCTGGGGGATGGCGCATTGAGGGTCTGTGGGTGGATAATTGGCAGTCGTAGGCTGTTGCTGTGTTGGAGGAAGATGTGTCAGTGTAGTAGGGGGAGGGAGTTCAGCCGGCGGCGTGGGTTGAGGTGATGGCAACAGGTATGATGGGGGAGGTGCTGCTGTCGGAAACACCGGAGTTGGATGTGTGGGTTGCGGTGGCACATGACATGGGTGGACAAAAGTCCAAGTGGATGGTGTGCCGTAAGTCAGTGCAGTGGCGGTAGGGGTGGGTAACAACGGTGGTGGTTGAAAAGGTTGTGGTTGTGGGTGAGGGTATGCCGTCGGTTGTGTCGAGGGAAAAGTGGGTGCAGTGGATGCTTGTGGCATCGGCCATGTGGGTTGAGGTTGTGTGGTAGGTAATGGTGGTGGCGTGGCGTGAGCGTAGGGCCACGGAAACTGCATGTCGTAGGCGTAGCTATGGCGCGGCGCGGCGCAGCGCAGCAGCAGCGGAGAAATGCCGAGTTGTATTGTCTTGTGGTTGGTCATTGTTGTTGAATGTGTCATCTCTGGTGTCGGTGGTGAGTATGTTGTAAGGTGGTGTTCAATGTAAGCTTGTTAGCAGGTGTGTGTTCATGCATCTCGAATTAAGCTGAAGAGTCGTAATGCTCATCCTTGAGTTCTGTCAATGACAGAGTCGCGGCAGTAACATAGCGAACAGGGAAAACCGCACATGATTGGAAAACATGAAAAGAAAACTGAATGCTGAAATCTGAGATCAGAAGTTCCGAATCTGAAGGATTCTTCAAGAACCGTTTTTTGGCCCGGCGGCCGGTGTGGCGGTTGATTCTGTGAGGGTGTCGGTGCTTTCCTGTGATGTTCCAGTGATCGGTGGAGCGTTGGGGTGGTTGCTTTCCCATGCAAAAACAGCGCCCCTGTGAAGGGGATCACACTCAGCACCCGAGTGGGACGGCTGAGCAGGACACACTTCGAACTTGGATTTTTCAGTTAATGCAAGTAACACGTTGGGAAGGAAGGTGATGGAACAGCAAGGCGAAAAGGTCCAAAGACTTGAATTGTTGAAAAAAGTTTCACTCGCACAAGCGGCTGACTGTAACTCTCCGGTGGCTGAGGACTGCGGTGGGAAACCTGTTTGAGGGGAGAGTATCGTGATCAAACAACCATGGCATCAAAACACAGCAAGGAAGAGTGGAGTAGTGTCACGGCGCAGGTACGTCATCAGGCGTCCCTGATGATATCCTAGGAGCATGTGAGGAGCTTCGTTGGATGGAGCCCCACGTGTCCTCTCCATCCCCCTGCTTGCGAAAGGTGGTGGTGGAAACCCTTTGTCCAGGGGTGGACACACACACACTGACCAACTGACACACACACACACACTCACACCAACTTACACACCAACAACTCCACTGTGATTTGATGCTTGGTAAGGGTCTGCCCTCCCGGGGGATCAGCTCGCTGGTTATCCTTGGGCTCCGCCGCTCCTCCTGTTTTTTCTTGGGCACCGCTGCTCCTCCCTGCCTTTAAAGCTCATGCTGCTTTGTAGAGGGTCCGTTGTTCCTCGGTCCAAACTGCTTCCCCTCCCCTGCGTTTCGCTGCTTAGAGTCGATGGTCTGCTGTCCGCACTGGGGATCCGCGCTGCTTCCCTTGGGCGCTGATTCGCTTGGAGTACGGTTTCAGAGGTTCGATGGCACTGGCACCCCAAGATGTCTTTTAGTGGGGATCCACTACTAAACCACCTCCTTGGGGTGCCAGTGCCATTGGTCCTCTCAATCCACTGTAATTACAAACAGATACACCGAACATGGGCTACTCAGATGGAAGTTTGGCTGTTGCCATGGTTCTTTGCACTGCTGAACATCATGTTCGAAGGCAACATATGATACATTATGCTTATACGTGTGCGACATCACCTCGCACAACATATTCACAATGCACCACACTCACATTGATTCACTCTACAACCGAAAACGCACTCACACACACACTTAGAAGAAAGCTCGCAACAGCGAAATGCTGTATTCCATCGTGCGTCAAGCCCTTTGCAGTTGCTGCAGGTAGACCTTGGCTGGTGAACAGTAAGGCGAAGAGTTCGTGAACTGATGTGAACAGTATGGTTTTAACCTGGACAAGCCGATGCAAGGGCTGGTTGTATTCTTCGTAGGGACCATCAGCGTGAGACTCATCATTTTCACTTAGATGGCCAGTTGCGGTCAAAAACAGGTACGTTTGCACAAAGCATTGCGTGAGCGTTTTCGTTGGCTCTCGTCTCACAGCATCCGAGAGCCCTGCTAAATTGAATGTTCAATTCAAATCTAAGAGGCTGGACCCTTAGGACCAAGGATTGACACACACACACACACACCTCTCTTCCCCGCCTCGACGCACTCCCGCACTTTTCACTCACATCCCCCCATCACCCACCCCCGTCTCCTCGACCTGCTGGCTTCCGCAAGCAAGTTCTACTTGACGTTCGCTTTCGGAAAGTTTGTCACGTGGTGCTTTCCCATTCTATGTATAGTTCTTATTCGTCCGGTCCAGAAAAAGGGCTTCCTGGTTTTGACACCGCACCTTCCGAAGAGCGAAACGCCACACCTCCATCTGCGGCCGCTGGACCGGAGGTCTTGGAACAAATCCTTCAGGGCGGTCAGAAGATGCGCGCCGCCGCGGCCGAGGGCACTGAGACGTTGCTCAAGGCGCTGAAGGCCTTCGAAGAGGAATTGCGCCAGAAACAGCTTCACGGTGTGCAAAGACATGGAGAAACAAGCACCTGAACATGATACCTAGACGGTGCAAATGTTTTGCCTTGTCCTTTGAACACCAGCTTGATGTCGGAAGGAATTTTACATAAGTTGATATCGTTACAAGAAATCAACCCCTCAAACGATTCCTCAAACGATTCGACCGCGGCTACGGGTGTTTTCCACCGCGGGCGATCCAGGACGAAGTCCGCAGCATCCGCGTCGCATCCGCCGCGGAAAAAGCGCTGTTTGGGGGGGCGAATAAGCGGACCTCGCGTGACCCGCGGCCGAGGTTTGCCGCCATTTCCTTGGATAAGGCAGAGAACACTGGAGGGATGGGTGGCATGACCACCGCACAGGTCAGTGACGCTGAGGTTCCTTAGCGAAATTTGCAGAGAGGGAAAGTATGAATAGTTTTTTGATTTCAACATATTTAAAAAGACGCCCTTCGGATTGAAGAACCTTTTCATATGGGTGGGTTTTAGCGGTTTTAGTGGGGGGTTCATTCATCAAGATTCTACATTAGGAGAATGGAGGCAGCCGTTGGCTGCTGAGCTGGTTGTGGCCGGACGGTTGGGAGCCAGCATGACAACGTATTGGTTGGTTGGTTGGATGGTTGGTTGGTTGCTTATTGGTGAAAGCTACCCCCCATGCGCCCCCTTCCGTTCCCAATTAACTTGAGTTGAGCAGCTGATTGGCTGTAGTTTGTCATCAGTCTTGTGACTCTAGCTGAGGTCGTGCAAGCAATCATGCATGAGATGGTTGAGCACTTGGCCACACACTGGCAACAGGAGACGCAGGCTCAATTGCAGAGGCAGTTGCTCTTGAGTGTCAACAGGTCCGATACCGACTCAGTCCGCGTGTTTTTGGACGCAAGGGCTGATCCAAACGTGAAAGATGGTCTTGGAATGACGAGTTTGCATCAAGCAGCTAGATGCAACTCTCCGGACATCGTGCGCATGTTGCTGAATGCGCGTGCCGATCTCACAGTGCAAGACGCAAAAGGCAACTGTGCAGCACATGAAGTGCGACTTCTTTCCCATTCTACCACGCTAGAGCTCATGGAAATCCTAGCCGCGGATGAAGCTGGCCACAACTGAGCAAACGTTGATTCTTCAAATCTTCAAAACCTTCGATATGTCCAAAAAGTGATCACCTTTCATCATCTTTCTTCATTTTCTAAAAGGTATTTTCTTCTCGCCAAGTCAGGAAGAGGTCTTGTTTTTGAACAACAATGCTGGAGTCTCTCCAGTGAACCGTTTTCGCACATGGACTGTCACAGAGCTCGGTGGGAACAAGTTTCCTGCAGCCAAGCAGTGGGCATCCAAAGTCAAGGAGAAACTGGGCAGCTGGTTTAGAAGTGGTTTAGGGTTTATATAGGTGTTCTTAATTTTGATTCTGACGTGTTTTGTTGTTTTTAGCTTTTTAGATTCTTTTCGCAATCCCTTGTTTGGGGTGAATGATTGCTGCAATTGACCGACTACAGTGACTACACCCTGTCACTAATATGGCAGTGGACAACCACCCGTTTGCATCCAGCAAAGTGGATGATAGTCGATGTCCAAGGAAGCTCCGTGTTAGTGAGTCAGAGTGTCTTCTGGATGCTCCCAGACGCCCCGTTCACAGCCCGACTGGTCCCTCAAAACCATAGGGATTGGTTCTTGGCGTTGTACAGCAGTTGTGCGGTTGCATATTGGTTGTTTTGTGGTTGTATTTGTTGTCATTGTTGTTGTTGCTGTCGTCGTTTCATTGTTGTTGTTGTTGTCGTCAATTTTGTTGCCTTGTGGTTGCCAATTTGATTGCATGTTGGTTGCCTTTGGTTGCAAATTGGCTGCAATTAAATTGGTTGTAACATTTTGGTTGCCAGTGGTAGCATTTTACAATGGTTGTCATTGGTTTTGCATTTGGTTGCCATTGGTGACTATGTGGTTGCCATTTTGTTGCAATTTTGGTTGCCATCATTGAACTCTCGCCTCAGTAGCCCAACTTGGGTTGCCCTGCTTTCGGTTGCCCTGGTTCCCATTTGCTTGGCATCCCTTTGGTGCCCATTTCAGTTGCCCACTGTGGTTGCCTGCCCGCTTCAACTGGCCTATTTTTTTAATATATAATCATATATGAGAAAATTTTTCATAATGACTGAGACGACTGTGACGTGGCTACTGTGTAATAGGCGCGCGCGCCGGGCGCGCTTTCTGAAATGATAAATTGTAGTAGGCGCGGGCGCGCGCCCGGCAATTGCATAATGTATTCGTAGCCGGGCGCCCGGCGCTTGAAAAATGTATCTGGGCGCGCGCCCGAGAATTGAATTATGTATTCGTAGGCGCGCGCCGGGCGCCCGGCGCTTGAAACATGTATCTAGGCGCGCGCCCGACAATTGAATTATGTATTCGTAGGCGCGCGCCCGGTTCTGGCTTGCAAATTAATTTTGAAAGCATGCCCATCTGTGGTTTTGTTATTGATGAATTATTCGTAGCTGGTGTATCAACCCCTCCTCATCAATAATATATTAATAATTCATTGTCTTCTGCTGTTCACCATCGTTGATGGATCGCTACTATAATAGTGGCTAAATCACCACTGGCTCGGACGAATGTTTCCGACTGTTGAGCGTCTGTGGGCTATTATTTGTCTGAATATTGCTACTGTCCAGCTGCTCAGGAATCCCCTTTTTTGGCTCAAAGCGCAATTTCTTGGCTCAAAGCATTCTGTGGCTCCGCGTCAGAAAATGACCGCCAAAAGAAAGTCAATGAAGGCTACGACGTCTAGTCTAGGAAGAAGAACAAGGAGGCGCCTGCAAAGATTCCTGACAAATTGACATTGGGGCCGAAAGAGAATGACAGGCTCCTGGTCTTGAAGGACTACTGGCTCAGGAAAATAAAAGCACGTGCAAAAAATTGGAAGTGCGAGGCACAACAGTGCGGCCAGGAGGATGATGGGTTGCGAGCCGCAGGGCAAGATTCATGCGTGGGCGTTGTTCGGTGATCCCTACCGATGTGAACCACTGAGCCATTTTGAAAGTTTAGCGGACCAGCATAGAGTTGAGGTTGCAGAGCTCCATAGAGCTCCCATATAAGACGACTTGGCTATGGCCAACAGAGCGCCTGGAAGCACTCGACGACCCCATCCGTTACCAGCTGAAGGGGCTTCTCACCGAGCTGGAAGGCAAGCTAGGAAGCAAAGACCGCCCGAACGTTCAGCGGGTGCAGGCGGCCCTGCAAGAGGTGCCCGAAGGCATTTTAAAGCACCAGTGCCTGCAAAAGACGGTGGGAGATGCTCACCGGCATGCTGGGGCGCCCGCGCGGCGCAGTCAAGCGGGTGAGGCACTCCGTCGCAGACGCCCTCCGTGACCTCCAGGCGCGACGCGGCTGAGGCACGTCTAGGGACGGAGTGACTGACGCGCCGCCGTCTCGAAGCGGAGCGACTCGCCCAGCAACAGCTCACAGACGAGCAGCTGTGGGGGTCCCTAGAGCAAAAACGGATGGGCAGACGCAAAAACACGACGATGCACGGAAACAAAGAAACAGACACACGCATTACGACGCTGAGGTACCCGACACCGCCCAACTCTGACTCTACTTGCCCGGCGGTTGGTTAGCTTCGACTTATAAAATAGGTTATAAATAGTCCTAACCTACTTATAACCTTGGTTTTAAGCCTACTAACCTCTATAAGGGTTAGCTTCGACTTAGCTTTAAGTTAGCTAAGCCAATAGGAGTTAGTAAGTACTTAGGTCTGACTTAGCTAAGTCACAGCTAAGTAAGCTAAGTCTAAGACTTAGCTGTCACTTATAAGTGACTTATAAGTCGAAGCTAAGTCAAAGCTAAGCCCAAGCTAAGTCCAAGGTATAAACTGATCATAACTTTGGAAACCAATGATTTAATGTAACATTAGCTTTTGTGTATACTATTTTGACCTTTTGTGTCTATGTTGCGGCTATGCCGAATTAAAGTATGTCAATTCATTATTTATACATAGTTGTTTAAAAAACAATTTTCAATAGATACATATGTGTTTTTTAATGGTTACGCTTTCTTGAGTTTATATATTTGTTTCATTACCTTAATATCTTAATAGTTTATTTGTTTAAGTATATAGTCAAGGTCTAATGTAAAAAGGTTAACATATGTCTCAATGACAAAATGATAACTTATAAGTATTGTACATATATATGTATATTGAATATATATTTATATTTTGAACCTATCAACAACAAATATGTATATACAAAATGTTCATGTGATTAATATGTACATCACTATTGATCTAATTAGTAATCTATATTCTATGTATTATGGTTTAACTATATTGTTTATTGAAATTTGAAATAATGTTATCTTTAACGTATTGATTATTTAAGGTAACAGTATGATAACAAACTGTCATGATATGGTATGACAGATTATGATAATCAATACTTTAGCTATCATAGTTTTGCATGACAAGATTTAATTGGAAACGTAAATGTCATAGAGATGTTGTCATATTTTTTATGACACACTATGACATATTGTCAAAAATATGACACATTTTGACAGTTGATTATCATCTATAGTATATATTTAGTATATATAAAGTCTAATGAACAAAATACTTAATATATATATATTGTTGATGTATGTGTATTTGTTTATGTTGTTTAATTCTGTGTTTGATATATTATATCAATAATGACAAGTTTAACTTATGTATATTTTCTGTTTACGGCGTTGCCGTTTTTTGTTTGACTAGTACTTATTTTGCAGGCATTTGTGCAGCTGAACTCAAATTTGACATATTTCTACTTTTGTGTCATGGGACGTAGTGGCGCAAAGGGAAAGCCAAGGGCAAAAGCAAAAGTGTTATTTATGTCACAAGCTCAGCCATAACTTTTGAAACCAATTCAAGCAGAAGTATCATCGCGGCAAGTGAAAAAGGAGCTACATCCCTGACATTTGTTCAGTGTGGTTTGCGGTTGTGTGTCGTTGTTTTGCTGGCGGCCAAGCCGCGCCAACTTCTTGTATAATATATATATATATATTTACACACGTACTCAACAATTAAAATGATTTAGCTTGGAATGACAATTCACTTAGCTTGGACTTAGCCTGGACTTATAAGTCCAAGCCAAGTCCAAGTTAAGTGGAAGCTAAGTCAAAGCTAAGTTGGACTTAGCTAAGTCAAAGCTAAGTACTTACTAAGTACTTATAAGTCCAAGCTAGACTTAGCTCAGCTTAGCTAACCAACCGCCGGGCAAGTATACTCACGCGGAGCGGCTCCTCACCTACGCGGCCGACCAGGCCGCCGAGGAAGCGACCCGGGCAGAGGAGGCACAGCAGGCCGAAGTTGCAGCGGCCAAAAAGGCCTTGCGGCGGGAGCGTGAAATGCTGCGCCGGGAACCCCGCCGAGAGCAGCAAGCCATGGCAGCTGCAGACAAAGAGGCCGCAGCGGCGCGGCGGCGGGAGCGGCCGAAAAAGCCAAGGGCAAGGCGTGGGCCCGGGAAGACAAGGCCCGCCGCCGCAAAGAGAGGGCCCGCGCCAAAAAGGTGGCGGCGCGCCGGGTTGGCCGCCAAGCAAGCAAGAAGGCGGGGCGCCCGACGAAAACAAAACAAGAGAAGTTATCGGTCGACGCACTTGGAAACACACGACGCCAAGCCACGGCGACAAGAGCGCCAGGATAGTACTCCACACACGGCGCAGGACCCCTCCAGAGGATTCGGGCCCGAACGGGTCGCGTCTGGGCTTGTTACGCCCAGGAAGATTAACATGGAACCTGAAAATGCACCTTTGGAAGACGATTTCCCTCTACAACTCAGTGGTTTTCAGGTTCCAGAGTTGTTTTCTTTTCCCGAGAGTAAAATGTGTACATGGTCGGGGCCTGGCCCAGGAAGTATTCCATGGCCGTCCAAAAGCGTGGAGACCTTGCCGCTGCCGAAGGTAAGGAGGTACCATGTACAACGGAGACCTACAGTGGGCCCCATGGGCCATTTGAAGTCAAGGTCTGGCAGTGCCAGGCGGATTCCGTCGAGATTCATATTCTTTGCGTCGGCTTGT
Organism: Durusdinium trenchii; assembly: GCA_963970005.1. Lineage (NCBI taxonomy): Eukaryota > Dinophyceae > Suessiales > Symbiodiniaceae > Durusdinium > Durusdinium trenchii. The sequence continues at coordinate 650,684 of CAXAMN010026139.1, forward strand.
CCTTTCTCTCCCCACCCAAGATGGTGGAAGATGCCTTCAACACCGTTGCGATGCAGGTGTGCGAGGAGCAGACACTGGGTTGTTCTTTTCAGAGGGACTTGTGCAACCTTGTTCTATATGTCTTGTGAGCCCCAGATACTTGACCCTAGGACTCCAACTGTATCAGCAGAAGATATACCTAGAGCCGCCAAACCCACCCCAACATACCTCAACCACCTCAGGAGGTAGTTGGAGCGTTGACGGGAGGTTTGTTTTGAGATCATTTGACTTCAGGAAAGCCAAGCTCTTCCTTTTGGGCTGTGAAGCACTTCAAGGTCGTTGGGCGACGACCACGTCCTTCGAGGATGCTTGCAAAGAACTCAGCGAGCTCATTCGGGCCATGCCATTGAATGAGAAATTTGTGTTTGTGGATACCTGGTTCTGCTTATGTCAAGGGATTTTGTATTTTCCCGATATATGGGTTATATGGGGGATGGGGGGAATCCCCCAACCTGGTGAATATTTTATCCTGGCCTCCTGGACTCCAACAAATCCAAGGACAGTAGCTTAGGAGAAACCAGCAGTTTAGTGGACACCTTCAGGGACAGGATTCAGGCAGCACTTCTTGTGAATGTGCGGGGCTTCCATAGTGAAGACTTCCACCAAAGCAGTGCCTACCAGAAGATCCAATCGCGCTTCCAGAATTTGCAACAATGGTTTGCTTCAAGAGACCTTTCCAAGCTAGAGACGCTCCTGGGTGATTATGCCTGGGCAGAAGATGAGGCCTCTTTGGAAGCTTTGTGTCAGAATTTCGCTGCTGCTTTGCAGTCAGCTCCGCAAAGTTTCTTTGATCATGGCGCCTTCCATTGCCGGATGATTGCCAACAACGTCATGGAGAGAACGTGGCTGTTCCAACAGTGGCAGGATCGACCCAAATTCCCGAGGATGATGCTATTGACCGGTTCGTTCAGCCCAGCACTGTGGACACATGAAGCGGTCGCTTTGGCCCAAGATGTTGTCGTTGTATTTGTTTGGGGACCGGCGATCTGCAAAACAGCAAGTCATTGCAAGTCCAGTCTCCATACGAAAACGCTATGGATCAATGATCAAAGCGAGCCCTCTCCCACCAAAAAAAACAATGATCACTGATTTTGCAGCACCTGCCTACTACCTATAGTCAGTGGATACCTCTCACATCCTTTCACTTTTGCGGCGGGAATGGCAGATTGAACACCTGGGAAAGTTCGGTCAACGATGTTCCAAGAAAACCTGTACCACCACCCGCGCCGGACTCCGCGGCCCCCTGTTTTGGGACCCACAGGCCCGGTGGCGAAGACGCTGCACCGAGGACACCCAACCCCACCTGAACGCACGGGTCGGGCGCTCCCGCTCAGTCGGCGCCTCGCCGCCCTGGACCGTCCCCCGCTCCGCCCCGAGCGGCCCCGAGCGGCGCGAATCGACCCGGACCGAACGTTTTCGACGACCACCCGAAACGCAGGGGGGCCGGACCACTGAACGTTCGGATGGGATGTGGCAAAGGTCTCCCGGGTGCAAGCGATGCTGCCCAGCGCAGCGGTGAGCTACCTGGAATGTTGCAAGTCCTCCTGGGAGTTGGAGGATGAGGTCCAAGCAGCACGGCTTGGGGGTATCCTGGGTGACTTTATGAGGAAAGCTCTGGTTTTTGAGGAAGCACTCTAACGAGTGGTGAACAATGTGTACAATTAGTGCCAATTCTGCTGGGAATTCATGTGTTCCATTTTTGCTTTTTTGTGGTGGGCTGATCCAAGATCACCCCATAGCTAGACACAATGCTACACACATTCTTTTGTATTTTTTAGTTTTTCCGTCGACGAACAGTGCAGACTAGCCTGTGGCGAGGAAAACCCGGAGTGTGCATGGGAGGGTAGGGGAGGGTAGGGGATACACACTCGGAGGGCTTTGGGCGACAACTGAAGTGCGATTGGATCGAACAATGTTTACACTAGGTTCTGGTGTACAAATTGTGGTAACCGCCCAGGCACTGGCTTTATGTACATTTTGCTGAGCTGATTTTTGTACGTCATTACAGTCATTACATGTCATTACAATGGGAGGCTTTGAAACCATTTCGTGCACTTGAGTTTTGTGCCATTTAGCCATGACATGCTTCTGTACAGATTGACAGATTGCGGCAACCGTGCAGGTGCAGGCTGTACCCATGTGAGCTTGGAATCATTCGTGATGGAAGGCTTTGATGCGGAGGTGCGGTTGCTGCCATCTTGTCCACTTGAGTGTTGTGCCATCTAGCCATGACATGCTTTTGCACAGATTGCGGCAACCGTGCAGGCCCTCCATATGAGGGGGTTCTGCTGGCACCGCACCGTGCTGCTCCTTGTGGACAGCTCCTTGGCTCCGCTGCAATTGGCTCAGAGCTGGACAGCAACTCTCCCTGTGGTTGAACAAAAGCATCCTCTCCTTGGTACAAAGCTCTAGGGCCTAGGGATCCAGGAAAGTACCTTCTCAGGTTCGGTAGGACTGGACCCTCCAAAACTACATAACAGTATCTCCAATCCTGACAAGGTACGACTGGATCCCTTTTTGGAGCAGCTTCTGCTGGCGAGGTTCCCCGCCCAGCTTCTGCCTCCACCCAAGGTCTTCCGAGGTGCCCGCGGCACCTGGGCCCTGCCGTCACGACGGGGGTTGCTGCTTGCGGGAGCTCGGCCGATGCCGCTGCCCTCTTCGGAGCTTTGGCCGTGGAATCGGGGGAAGAGGTGTCTACTTCCAGGACCCCCAGTTGGGGTGGCGGTTTTGGACACCCGGAATCACCTAGTTTATGGGTGTCCTAGTTTCGAGGCTATTTGTAGACACCTTTTGGAGGGTCCACTATCATGAGTAGCATCAATGAACGCAATTGAGGTCCACTACAAGTGGAGGTCTTTTCTGGCCAAAAAGGGGCCATCCAGCCTCCCTCTGCTCCTCTGTCCTCTGTCGGGGTTCATCCGCTCCTCTGCTCCTTTGCTCAACAGAAGAGGGGCTCCCAGGGTTTCAAAGAAGACCAAACATGGAGAACCGAGTGGAATACATCGACTTGATCAGCGGTTGAACCAGTGGGCCCCCTCAGGCTTGGAACGGCCGTTCTCTTGGTCTTCGAAGCTAGCAATCCCTTAAGCTTCAGACATCTTGCATGGCCCTTAAGCTTGGATCTCTTGCATGGCTTGTGGGGCTTCATCTTGGCACCTCCAGTGGTTCAGGTCTTCACATCACCAGTGGTCGGGTCCGTCTCACGACGCGTAGGTCTTCGATCGGCCGTTCCATGCCGGCACCGTGTCCTTGAAGGCGTGGTGGGATTCGTCACTTGGGAGCGAGGGCGGACGGTCTTCTCCCCGCGTGGCAGTCGTGACAGTGGAGGAGAGGAGAGACATGGAATCCCTTGATGATGATGATTCTTATGCATCCCCTCATGACTTGATGATTCAACAGCCTCTTCGTGTTTGGAGGGGCCGTTTAGGAATCCAGAGGGCGACATGCTCGGATTTCTGGGAGGTTCTTCTGCGTGGAAACCATGCAAGTTGGACGTTCTGAGCGTTCGGCGTTTCACCTTTTTCCTCCACTTCTGAGTCTTTACGATTCCTCACGCACCTCGTGGACCACCGGGCCTGGCTGCTGTTCAGCACGCCCCGACCCGGCGCAGGTCGTCGAGACGGGCTTGAGCTCCTTCTTCCCCTCGGAGGGGGCAAAGAAGATCGAGCCTTGGTGAGGGCGGTTGGGGGGGGTAGTGGAGACGTTTCGGTCTCTTTGTCCTAGCTCTGCCGTAGAACCAGGTTCAGTCTGACGTAACAACAGGAATTACGGGTTACTATACCCAGACGCTCCACGCGACTGGAATATATGGCGATCAGGTGGGGTGGTGCCAGAGGGGTCTTTATGGGGCGGCATATCATGGCAGTCCCATGGAGCGCCTGGGATAATGATCAACCTTCAAAAAGAGGTCCACCTGGGGATGGTAGTGGCAAAGGAATGCGGACAACGAAGAATGGATGGCAGAAGCATCCTTTATGTCCTCTTAGTCTGCCAATTTTGCACCAGATGCGGACCCTAACTGTTGGTGGAGAGGATTGCAGGTCCATTTTCCCCAGGCAAGTTCTTGATATATTTCCCGTACAAGACCACTTCTTCTCGAACATTTATCTCAGGAGTCACATGGAGTTGGGTGGTTTTCAGTCCCATCCAGGGGCTGTGGATGTGACTTCCGGGGCACCGACTTCCTCCTTCCTCCTTGCTCCGGAACCGGCACCCCGTGAGCGTCACGTGACTGCTGGCAGATCTCTCGGTTTTTCGGGAGGTCCTCCCATCCCATCCCAGGTCCAGTCCCATGTGACTCCGGCCGAAGACAGCCTCCGGACGAGCGAGTTCCGGACGTCCGGACCGACCTGGCCCCCGCACCGGGACAGCACGAAACCGCCATCGCTTGAGGTTCTAAGTGGATGTCTGCGAGTATATACCTGATTGTACACCAGATGACACCCATGCAGTTTTTTTTTCAACTCTATATCGTCAGTGCATGTCGCAATGTCCGCAGACTCACTGTCACCGCACCTTGCCAACATTCACCATCTATAGGTACACACACAGAGAGACCAGTTTTGCAGTTTTCGGAGTGCTTTTTGCAGCTCAGACTCACTGTCCATCAAATTGAGGTGGTCAAGGGACACCAGCCGTTGGAGTATGAAGTCTACATGGAAAAGCTGATCTACCTGGAGAAACTGCAAGAATTGGCCACCATGAGCTCGCGCACGACGGCTCTGCTCTGCGCGACGCTGAGCGTTCCGGTCGAGATCGCGGCAGGGATGGGCCTGAGCGTTCCAGTCGTTGTGAACAAGATCTCCAAGGGCCAAGGGCCGGCAAAGCCTTCGATCTTCCATCCCTCCGCGGATTTTGTGAGGCTGAAGCAGCATGCGCCATTGGTCACTGGGACAAGGGACATTTTTTTTTCAATTTCAGAAGCGTCACCTGACCTCAAAAAGAACATTTCATGTTTGGTTGGTTGTCACCCTCAAACTTCCGTTTTGAATCATCAATGAACTATCCCACCTGGAAGTGATTTTTCCACTACCATCATATTGGATCCCAGGGGTCAAATGAGTCAAACTTAGACGCTCAGGGCGGACGCAGCCGCTGATGCGTCCAGCTGTCTACTGTTCCGAAGACGGTGGGTCGTCCGGTGGGACGAAGGGGCCCAAAGGATCGTCAAGTTAGGACGATCCTTTGCCTGAAGTGTTCATTGCCGAAATCAGGCAATTGCCTATCAAAGACTATTCCTTTTATAGTCTTTGACTCCCAGGGTTCAGGTTGCTTTTTAGGTGGATGGACATGGGTTGGCCTGCGATTTCGCAGCGCTGATGCATCCCCTTCGCCGATCCGCACCGGGGAAAAGGTCGGCAAAACAGCCAAACTCTTCATCAAATGAAATGGCTGTTTTGAAGAGTTTGAAGACCTCAGACTGAAAGGTCTTCAAAAGGTCTTCATCAAGGTGGTCAACCAAAACAACCATTTTTTGAAGACCTCAGACTCTGATCACGCAGTTCCCAATTTTTTGTGTTTTTCAGGCAAGCTGCAAGCTGCGAAAGAACACCGATGGCGGAACTGAGACTGGTCGTCTTACCCTTCCAGTCGCGACCAGCTGAGGTCTTGAAGCGCTCCAGGCGACGCGTCATTGGTGAACCTGTGACCGTGGCAGTGAAGGCAGTGATTAGCGCCATGGCCCCACCGATCCAGGAGCTCCGGCCGCAGGAAGCCTGGGGGAATCGCACTGTGGGACCGGGACCGAAGTCGGTGTCAACCTGGCCGTTAGGAGCAGCCGCCTTCGGGTGTCGCCCCCGAAAGCTTCGGGTCCCAATCGAAGCTCCCCTTTGGACCGGTTCGGTGAGACGCGAGGTGACAGAAAGGCTCGCCAAGTCGTCGACCCGAATCCAAAGGGCCGGACGTCCAGAGAATGCTGAGTTTCTCAGCCTTGCTTCGGATTGGACTTGCTTCGTCTCTCCACTCGAAGACCGATAGGTTTCGGTTCGATGCGAGTCTCTCCACACGCCCCAGGTTTTGGGTGGGTGTTGACTCAGCCTCTAAGCCTCTGAGAGTTGGACCCAGGTTTTACACCCATCTGGGTTCGATGATCTCGGACCTGGAGATATTTGGGGTACCCAACGGGGATAGTCTAAGTCGATCTTGGCTTCTTCAACGTCTGGGATGTGGGGGTCGCAGATTGGTATGAGTTCTTGACCCCAAATTCCCATGTCCTTTGCCAACCATCTTTGGACTATTCAGATCGTCCATTCAGGACAGACGGACGCACGTCCGCAGCTCGGAAAACCGACCTATTCCGGAGCGAGCCACTCAGGACGCGCGGAGGGAGCTGCGAGCGCTGGGAGCGCTGGGAGGCAGCTTCCGGACAGCCCTAGCAGCTTGGGTGGCACCAGGGCGCCGGCGTGAGTTCGGAGGTTTAGGACGGAGTTGGGGTGGTCCCACTTGTTGGGTCAGGGCCGGCTGTGCACGACCTACTTCCAGCCGGAAGAGGTCGTGCGCGGGGCGAACATGGTGGACTTAACCCATCCACCCCAAATGCTTGGACGGTGTCTGTGTCCAGTTCGCCTCGTTCGGTTTTTAGAGGTGAAGAACGAACGGGGTGTCCAAAAACCGGGAGGAGTGTCAGGTTCTGATTTTTAAGGATTGCTTAAAGGATTCAACACTCTCAGAGGTCAAGGCTTACGGGGTGTCCTGGTAGAAGGTCCGAGGTCACACGGGCTTGGCCAATTAGACCGGCCTCTCTGACCGGCACGATCTCAGCGCCGTGGGTGCAAGAGATCTCCTCCATCCAGTTCGGGTGCTGAAGTTGGAAGTTGGAAAGATGCATTGTTGAGACACATACTGTTTTGCCAGCACCAAGTTGCACCAAGACAGCACCAAGTTGCACCAAGACAGCA
>CAXAMN010026139.1:660669-676615 GCA_963970005.1 Durusdinium trenchii
GTGATGCACATTTGGCAAGCCGCCTTTCAAGATTGCAGCTCTTTGGTAGACTTGACCATCCCCAAGTCAGTGACCCACATTGGGACTGGGGCCTGACTCGCGGTTGTCAGCTTTGGACGGCCACCGTCCGCCACATTTCGGTCACGCCAGACCAACGGTCTGAGAGGTCAAAGGATCTCTGAGAGACGACGCACCAACGAGCTTCCAGGTCGGCCAAGCTCGGCGGAGCTTCGGTGGAGCGGCATCGACGGTTGAGCTTCCCAGTAGACACTCCCGGAATTGGACTCTGAAGTCATCCACCATCATCCACCATTACCACTAATCCCAAACAGGACTAGTGGGACTGCCATAGTTCTGCCGCCCCATTGGCCCCCCTGGCACCACCCCAACTGATCGGCATATATGGCAGTCCCATTGGTCGTGTTTGGGCATTATAGGGAATAGTATACCAGGGCCCTGGGGTGGTTCCATTCCGCATCACCTCTTTTTCGGGTGCCCCGAAGTCTTTGGACTATCTTTCAGTCCGGTGGCTGTACCCATGTGAGCTTGGAATCATTTGTGATGGAAGGCTTTGATGCGGAGGTGCGGTTGCTGCCATTTTGTGCACTTGAGTGTTGTAGGCACAGGCTTTATGCTCAACATTTTGCCAAGCCTTTTTGTGGATCATTTGCTATGGCAGGCATTGATGCGGAGGTGCGGTTGCTGCCATCTTGTGCACTTGAGTGTTGTGCCATGTAGCCATGACACGCTTTTGCACAGATTGCGGCAACCGTGCAGGTGTAGGCTGCTGTATCCATGTCAGCTTGGGATCATTCCTGATGAAGGCCTTGATGCGGAGGTGCGGTTGCTGCCATTTTGTGAGTGTTGTGCCATCTAGCCGCTAGCCATTTGGTGCACTTGAGGTTCAGATGCCAACTATGTTAAAGGATGTTAAAATATGTTATAGGTTGTTATATGTTTGTTGACATCAATGATGGCTCTGTAAAATAGTTGGTTCTTGCACTCATCTCCGACACCGCCGGCGTTGCCAGGTGTTTCCAGGTGAACTGGTCCGACCAAGGCGACGGCGATGGCGTCTCGAGCGGCGTCGTCTGCTGAGTGGCGATTCGGTAGCGATTCGGGCTCCGGCATGTTATAGGGGCGAGGGATTTCCATGACAACTACTTGTACCACATCTTCAGATGTTCCGAATTAGGACATGTTGCTAGTACGATGCTTGTACTTCCTTTGAAATCGAATTGGCATCAGCTTTGATTGCAGGTCCAGACCCATCCGTCCAGACCCATCCGTCCAGAGTGAATCTGCTCAACTGTTCCGACGCGTCCGATTGCCATGCGGCCGATGGGAAGGACCTGAGTCCGTTGGACCAGCCTTCTGGTTCACCTTAAGCAGCGCGACAGCGCTGCTTTGGCCTGTTTGGGAGCCCAAAAGAAGCACATGGTCCCAGATGGGCGCGTTGGAGATGGGAGAAAGGTGTGGGCATCCTGTGGTTCCAACCCTAAGGAGTTCTACAGGTTCTACAGGAGACCGAAGACCGAACACCACGGATCCTACGGAACTCGACGGACTCCATCGGACTGGGCCACGAAGGGGGCCACCTTGGCGGTTTGGATCATCCCGGACCGTCCTGGCGGCAATAGACTACCCGACTCCCGTCACGGTCTACCACATCTCTCCAGACCTCCAGGGCAATTTGGGACTGTGTCAGTGCTAGGTATGTGAAGATACAGATGTTGTAGAGGTCATTCCCAGGTCCAGCATGGCGTTGAGAGATTTTGTGGGGCTGTTTCCTTTCTGCAGTGCTTACTTATGCTTTCTGGTGCTTTTTGTTGATCAACTGTGACCTCAAAAAAACCTGCACACATCCAAAGCCATGCCTTCCGAAGCTGCAGATCGTTGAGCCTTTGGATTGAACATCGCCACATGGAACCTGCGAGAAGACCATTTCCTTTGGCAGCACCGGCGATAGACATTTCCGGGTGATTCGCTCAGTGGATCAGTGATGATCAGTGGGAGGAGGTCTCAGACGCACATCAACGTTTTGCATCAAAGGAGGAGCCATGGAGCGCGAGAGGTCGCAGATCATTTATGCGTTGGTCATTCGAGGCCAAAAAGCCACTCAGAGTGCCATTTGGGTCACCCCATCGATGTGGGTGTGAAAAGGAGACCTCCCAAACACCCTCTTTTTGCTCTTGCGCTCGCCAACGACGTAAGTCTGCAGCCACCCATCGCAGCAGTCTCAACAAAAAGAAATAGACCAGTCTACCCATTGGCGGGACGTCCGCAGTCCCATGGAGTGTTTGGGAATCTCCGAGGGACCTCCTAAAGAACTGTGGAAGAAGACCTCCTAAAGAACTGTTCCTGGAGAATAGGGAGACCTCCTAAAGTTCCTAAAGAACATAGACCAAAACCATCTCAACACCATTATTGCTTGGGGTGGCCCAAAACCCGCCTTCTATGTATTAGTACCGGTGGGTACTGGGGGAGTTGAAAGTGTTTACTTTCGTTAAATGGATTTGTGATATAGGTGGATATATCCTCTATAACATCACAGGGGTCATGGTATCCCATAAAACGTTGATTTGTGTGAACCATCAATGCCGCATTGGTACAAAGTTATTCATGTGGTCCGCATGCCAGAGTGAAGCTACAACAATTGCTTTGCATGCCACAGGGTTGTTAAGACAAACGCCTATGGTCACTATGGTCCTGATTGCTTGCGGTGGTAAATGCGAGCACCTAATTGGCAAAGGGGTCCGGTAGTGCATCAAGGCCCTCGGGTCTTTTTAATTAGCTTGTAGATCTTGTAGGCTCGATCTTTCAGAGTGCACCGTGCCTTAAATGCTCTTTCTTGAAGCTCGAGATACGTCACTATTGGAGTTGAGTCATTTAGTTTCAAAGGGTGATCGGTGGAGCATGGTGGATCATGTTTCTGGTCCAGTTGGTCGTTTGTCAACGCCCACATCGTTTTGATCTGCATTGGGCAGAATAGGATGACGGAAAAAAAAAAACCACCGGTTGGGGGTCCTCCTATATTGAAATACACACCCAGGCCGCCCTCGTTGCCACCCCTGAAGGCCTCGGGTGGATTCACGAGGATTCGCCGCGGAAATAACATGTTTCCTTTGCGGAAATGCAGCAGGGCAGATCTATTCTCTATTTCTATCGAGATAACTCTGCTATTACCAGGGAGTTTATCCCTCTCTATATATACATAGTTATATATATATATATCGCCAGGGGTTCCATCTATCTACCTATTTATTTACCTATTTGTATTTCTTGATTTCTTTCTGTCTATTTTATCTTATCTATGTTATCCATCTAATCTATTTTATCTATCTAATCTATCTATATAATCTATCCATCCATCCATCCAATGTCAACATAGGATTAAGTAACCTCCTACTATTAATCAAGCCCAACTCGAGCCCCCAATACTAAACTAATCAAACACTTAAATTCCACACTTCCATCACCCTAATAATCTGTGTTTCTTGGCAGAAACCTCCCCCCTTTCAATCAAGCCCATTTGCCCCTAGAAAGAACAACATAATTCATTAGTATGCCGTTTAATGCTGCAATCTAAGCTGCCAACGTTCTCCCCAGCAATGGTTGTTCCATAATCCCTAAACATCTATATCTAGCAAGATTCTTTCATTTTCCCTTGTTAAAACTCTATCAACATCTTAACGTTTTGAAGCTTTCAAAGGGTACCCTTCTCACAGGCATCAGTGTTCAACAGAATCCTATCCTCCATCATCCATCACCCATCATCATCACCTTTATCAGGTTGAGGTGGTCTCGGTCATTCAATGACTGGCATCGGGTGAAGACTTCCCCGTTGGGGGTGTCGCGGGTCAAATGTAAGCGCCGAAGGGGGGGCCCTGGCAACACCATGGGTCCAGGTTCCATAGCATGTTCAGTTCCGAGTTGAAGGGCAGTGAAAGAGGATCAATGGATCAAAGATTCACTTACAGTGGTTTCAGAGTAGGTGGCACTGGTACCCAAAGATCCTTTTGAGCTGGGAGTCCAGCTACTCTGACACCACCTTTGGGGGATTGTGCCAGCTACTCTGACACCACGGCTTAGCTTCGGTCTAGCACCTCTCGAAGGGGTCTGCGGGAGGGGCTGGATCTAGAAAGGAAAGAAGCCTCTACCAGGACCGACACCAAGAGGTGTCTGTAAATAGCCTCTTAGAGGTTTAGAAGGTGTCCAAAAACCACCGGGCTTGGAAGGTCCTGGTAGATGGCAGATGCTGAGATGCTAGTGGTTCTAGATGAAAGATGCTAGTTGAGGCCTTTCCGAAATGCCACAACTCAGGTTGTTCTCGCAGAGTACACTGCTTTGGCTGGGAACTTCCAGCAGGCAACGATGCAGATTCTGCAAAAGCTCGAGAGTTCTGCAGAATGGAAGAGCTTCTTGAAACGATTCATTAAAGTCATGCATGGCCAGAACTCTTGCAAAATGCCTGTGCGGCCATCATGCCCGCACATTTGGCACCTTTGCACCCTGCAGAATGTTGCTACATTGCTAGACTCGAGCCCACTAGAATGTGCCAATGCGGGCTCTTCGTATTAGCATGTATTAGCTTTCCGTCGGACGCTTCGCGGCGAAGCGAGGCTTTCCGTGTCTCCCCGTGACGACCGAAAACTGTGAGATTCTGAGTCTGTATAGGATAACTTTGACCGAAAACAGGGCAGAGGGGCAGACTAAAAGAGGACAGAGCAGAGACGAGTCAACAAAGAACTGGGTGGAAGTGCAGAGTGCATGATCCAGGATACATGTTCAACCACGTGGAGAACCGTAGTTATGTATGAATTAGGCAAGGTGGAGAAAGTAGAGCACATGTAGGACATGGTCAAGGAACAATACGAACAGGTAGAGAATATTGAAGAAGCGCACGATAGTGAAGACAAGTGGGAACATGCACACTAGTTGTAAAGTATGTCAAGGAAAGTAGGAAACATCAGAAACACGCATATATGTATATATATATACATACACTGCAGCGATTAGAGCGTGCGCCCCACTCAAGGATGACACGCATAGAGAAGAGTTTGTGAAAGCATGTTGAACCCTTCGCTTGCTTGGGACACTCTTGCCCACCCCCTGTTTATCTTAGCATGCAACATGTGGAGACATTATTGCACTTGAGACCGGACCGCCCTGGAGCACCGGCACCGGTTCCGGGTCCGAGGCTATATCTACGGCGAATATGCTTTCCACTACATCGTGGACCAGACAGCCGACTTGTGGTTCGTGTGCATGGCTGAAAAGCTCTTGGGACGTCGGATCCCTTTCGGCTTTCTACAGGCGTGTCATGCGCGCAGTGTGTCATCAGCCATGCGCGCGGTGTCGTGTCACTCCGTCCAGTTGAACGCGGCCTTTCCAAAACGGGATGGCCAGATGGCTGTGACATTAAGTGTTAGACGGCCTAAAACTTAAGACATAAGGATCTTACACGGCCCATCACGGCCTACCCTCATCAGGAGGTTGCCCATGCCAAGCCTTTTGGTGGATTGATGCGAGACAACGATGGCCAGGCGGTACAGGAGGCCTTCATGCAGAAGTACAGCAAGGAGAGAGGGAACGGCCCTAACCATCGCTTCCCATCGCATCTTCCCCACGGGTTGGGCCCCAAAACAGACGCCGAACGGACCGAAGAACCGAAGAACAGACCGACTTGGTCTGGCCCCCGATGACTCCATCGGCTGGATCTCACGGAATCGGCACCCGTGACAAGATGGTATTCCACTAAACCGAGCATCACTGGGGTGCCCTGGTGCCACCTACTCCGAAACATCATAAGTCAATGAGCTCTTTTTACTGGGAGTTGGTCACACGTTAACCACTAAAAACTGATTACATTTAATACTAATTACTTGCTTGGAGGCAAACAATCAGGGTTTTACATGGTTCTACTGGGTCTTTGGGACTTCTACAGGGGTCAAAGGTGATCCGTTGTGCTTTTTACACCCCCCCTTTGTCCTTTTCACATCAGGGGGGTACCGAAGTTCTTGCCGCTTGCCTCGATGAACATCACTCCCTGCGGCCAGGAGCAGGTGGAGAGTGCCATCGCCTATGGAATGCAGAGCGATTTCAGGGAAGAGTTACAGCCCCTCTTCAGCTGAATTCCTTTGCGGTTCCCCTCCTGGCCCACATACTGGCCCACCCTACATGTTTGGGGTGGCCCAGGGGGCCGGGTTGTCCGGATGACATCGGATGGGGAGCCTTCGATGGCGATCAACCGCGTGTTTTCCCGCGTGAACCATGTCCAGTCTGACCGCGTGAAGCGTTCCAAACCTCCTGAACACCGTGGTTTTGCATGACCAACTCCGGGTGAAATGAGGTCAATTTGACCTGTAGGGTATGCAGGCATATATAGAGAGAGCAGGCTTTCGGGGGGGGCTATTGAGGTTCCGGCAGCAGCGGGTCGTGGCGGGCCTGCTCCGCAAACGCCGCCCGCGTCAGAGCGGGTGCGTTTCATCGAAGCGTGTCGATCGGAATTGTCCCCATTCTTTGCCATCAAATCCGTTGTTTGGTGTTGTTCCAGTCGACGACCAAGAATGTGCTTCACCATTATTCGATTATAAATGTATGATTCGATGAATTATTCATAGGGGGATGTATTGAAATAACACATAAAAAACAACAACCGTTCTGGTACAGGGGTTAGGTTCATTGCTTCGCATCCACATTCCGCCGGAGCCTTTCAACTGACCATCCACCCCGCTCCCGCTTGCAGATCACCGTGGGGCACAACCCGCCCGAGGTTTCTCCTGGAGCGGTACAACTCGCCCGATGTGGACCGAGTGGCCTCCATGATGGCCAAGGTGTGCCGGAAGTGATGTTTCTGAACTCTGCACTGTAAAGTGGATGGGTGCCAGAACTTGGGTCAGATCTTAGGTTAGAAGTGGGATGATGTCGTTGGTTTTTGTGTTGATGTCATGATGTCACTGAACTCTTCGATTTGATAATTAGAGACTAGACTAGAGACTTGGCAGCAAGGAAAACTCACACACACACACAACACTAGCTTCTATACATACAGGTATTTGTTCCTATTGTTATGTTTTAATGTTCTCTTAGTGGTCATACCAAGCATCGTGCAAAGTACCCCATGTCAAGTGTAGTTTGTTTAGTATGACATAAAGCCAGGCGCTTCCGCAGAATGTCCCCCAAATGCGATGTGTTCTCCCAGGTCCACCTCCATCCCCCCTCGCATTGAGGTGCTACTTTGGGTCTGTGGCATTGCCTGTGACAGTCGGTACATAATCAATCCTAATTGTCACTCTTTTTTTAGGGGCCTTTACTATAACCATCATAATCCACTGTTACTGGTAGTGGGCATGTACCCCGAGGCCCTAAGTGCTACTGAACATACAGTAGGCCTTGTGGATGTTCAAGGCTGCGCCGGGAGAGTGGGATAACTACTTGCCCACAAGTGGGGTGTCGTATGCTTCGATGAAGAGCATATACATCGGTGAATGGTACTTTGGCAGGTTCAACATATCAATGACCATTTGATGGAAAGCATCGACAAGATCCTCGAGAGACAGGAGAAGATCGAGCTTTTGGCAGCTTGGACAGTCTTTGCGCATCATTCGCAGCGGGGAAATGTTTGGAAGTTTGCAAAGACTTAAAGCAACATATATTATGCTAGATGATTCACATATTCAAGACAACTATGTTTGAGTGATTTTCAATTTTGACTCGATCTTCGCAGGTGGACACTCGGAAACATGATGATCCAGTTGCTGTAGATTCAGATATATTCAATTGAACATAATTGAACCACCTCTAATGACTCAAGTAGCCTCCCAAAAGACTGACACGTTCAGAAACCGGATCTTTCATCCTCGGCTTCACATCCTGCCCCTCCCTCCATGGGAGTCACCGGACCCCCGTCCCAGGTGAGTCGCAGCCAGGTCCTTTCCGAGACTTGGTTCTGTTTTTGTTCCAGGTAGAGAACTGATCATCCATTACACTAAGTAGTTTGCAACACCACACTATATATCATAGCCACACCCCAAATCAAGTAGACTTGTGACTTATGATCCCTTTCCTTTAAGGACTTAGTTCTTTCTTTCAGGGCCGGGACGGGTGGGCCCTGGTCCGGCATGGCCTCCAAGCTACTGGTGTAGACTCTTGAGGACCATACACCCTCCCATTGGAATGGAACATCCTCTTCAAAGGGGGGGGTTATTAATCAAGAGTCTACCCAAAAAAATGATTACTCCCGGCACCAGAGGCTTTTGGTAGACTGACTTAGTCAAGTCGCAGGTGGTGACCTGTTGGAAGGTCCTGGTCCAGGGAGTGATTATCTATTTGGACCTTTCATTCTTGGTAGAGTGCGAGGCATTTTCAGAGGCTCCACCAGCCAGGGTGTCCAAGAGCTCCAACTAGTTATGTTTCGAAGGTGGTTGGGGTAGGGGCGGTTGGGGTCCCTACCTTCGGAGGATATGGTCGGAGCCCCTGTGTCTCTACTATGCCTGAAACTTGATATTTGAGATCTTTGAAGCCTTCCACCACCCGATAAAGATGAACAAGTGAACTTTCACAGACTACTACCCCTGACCCAGAAGATCATAGTGCCCACATGTGTCCACAAAGGTCTAGTTCGATCATATTCGATCCATGGTTTCGGTTCGTTGCAAGAGCCGTTGTTGCTGACATCGATTTTGGAGAAAATCCGTAGACGTGTTGATCCGTCAGTGGATCATTTGTGCCACTGACTTGCAGACACATAAAACAATAAGTGACTCCACACAGATCATGACATCATGACATGAAGATGAGACTTTGGTGTGTTTTCTTCACAGATCATTCACAGAGAGAACATCCCCTGTTCGTCACTGGGGAACGTGGGCGCCTGGGTCGCCCGGGTCGCCCGGCTCCGGTGGTTCATCGGCGACGAAAAGGAGAGCGCCTCCTCCTTCCGGCGTGATGCGGAACAGCTGCGGCGCTTGGTGTGGTGGGGCAACGCCGCGGACTCGGTCGAGACGTGTGGGCGCAACAAAAAGTAAGGGGGTGTTCGGTGTTCGGAGGTAAAGATCAAGGAAGTTCAAGGTGCATATGTATATATATATATATATGTTTTCTTTGTGTGTGTGTTTTTTAAATACTGCATTAGTCATCATGTTTTTGTTTTGAATGATTGGACTGTATCTTTGCATATACACCTCACATCAACCACAAAGTCGTGCAGTATGCAGTGCAGCATGCAACGCAGTATGTGTACAAGAGTAATGTGGCATAGTCAGAATGATTATGAATACTTACAAGTGGCATAACCCCCCCATTGTTCCCAAGCCCAAGCCCCATGTTTGCGCACGGTCGGGCCAAAGCACCCGTGCACAGAGGTCAAGAAGATGGCCATTATCGCGGGGCTCGTGGCGACTTGCCCTGAACAAATGGGAGAACTTGGGCCAGCGATCCTAACTTCATTTGAATTTTAATTATGTGTGTTCCCTAGGCTTCCAACAATCATTAATTTAATAGGCTTTACTCAACTAAGGATTTTACATTAGTTTATGCTACAAAAACCAGCTCAACTAATCTTGTTTTAATGGTTTTGGAAGTCTAGGGTGTTCGTTCGTTCTTT
Organism: Durusdinium trenchii; assembly: GCA_963970005.1. Taxonomy (NCBI): domain Eukaryota; class Dinophyceae; order Suessiales; family Symbiodiniaceae; genus Durusdinium; species Durusdinium trenchii. The sequence goes on from CAXAMN010026139.1 coordinate 670,277, forward strand.
TTTTTGGGGGGGGGGCGGGTGGGTCAGATGGAGTCAGTCATGGTCACTGTGCCCAAATTCATAAAAGGTCACCGCAAAGCCAGGGAACTCTAGGGTTCTCATCCTGAGGGGAAACCTTTTTGTGGTCTGGAAGCAGCCCTCTTCACAGTCCTTTGGAGACTCCGCTTGATTTGGAGGTTTTCCGTTGCGCCCTAAAACGTGTCTTCCATCCCACCGCCCAGATTCTGGTGATTCTGATCATCATCATGTCTTCCTGTGGCATCACCTTCTCACATTGCTGAGTCGCCCACCGCCGAGACGGCGCCCTGAATTGATGCACGGGAGATCGTGCCAACTCGAAAAGAGGCCAAAAAGAGGCGCATGGGCAGAGCAAAGAGCCGTTTGCCATCCGGGGGTCTGCGTGCTTGGTGCTGCTGTACATCAAGCTGCTCACCATGTTTTTGCACAATTTCACCCTCCAGGCCACATGTTATGTTTGTTTTGTGAGGGGGTGATCTCCGTGTTGGAGATGGCCCAACAAGGGCGCAAAAACTAACTACATGAGACTTTACGAGTTCTGTTTTTTCAGCTTGGGTTGGTGCTCGTAACGCGTCCAACACCAGCCGAACCAAAGCAAACCTGCGAGCGTTTTGGGAGCTGCTGGGGCCCAAACATGACAAAACCGCCGGTTTCGATGGGCTGCAAGACAAGTCCCTCATCGTTTGTGTGGCTTGAGGCGCAGTAGCTAGCATATTATGCACTGCACTATTCTCAGCATATCCTGAATCCTGAGCTAACAACACCGAAGCAAGTCATGGACGTTATGAATTTGCACGGATGATTTCCATGGCGCTGCATCACTCTGCCACTTGTATCACCTGTATGGCACATGGACTCGACTCGCGTGGAAACCTTGCAGCATTGACAGCACCCTCAACAGCAGAACCCGCTGAAAGACACCTGGCTCTCGTGGTCGAAACCTCCGCCGAACCGCTCATGGAACCGTCACGCTGGCGAGATGAAGGGGAGAGGCGCGTTGCCGGGGGCAGAAGAAGTGACCGCAATCCTTGGGGCGCGCGTCCGCCTGTCCAGTGGACACGAGAGGCCGGTGGTGTCATTCTGCGCCGGAAAAGAAGTTCCAACACGTGGTGGGACTTGGTGGGACGTTCGGAGAATCCTTTCAAAAGTCTTCTAGATCAGCCTTTTCTCCATGAAGCAGATGTGTGGAACACTTGGCCAGGCCATGGAGCCAAGCTGAAGGAGAGTGACCCTATTTGTTGGGACGTCACCGTCTGACTCGCAATGGGACTGCCACATAAATATGCCGCCCCATTGACCCCTCTGGCACCACCCCAATGTTGGCATATATGGCAGTCCCATGGGTCGTGTTTGGGGTATGGAGCCGTCGAAGAATGGGTGATTCTGACCTGTTAGCAGACCGGTCGCCCGCCCTTCTTCGACGAAGAGTAAGGTCTTCCTGGGGCCACCGAGTCGTGGCGGCCAGCTAGCTAGTTTACCAAAAGTTTGGGGAAAAGCAAACTTCCCTAGGGATCCAAGAGTGGATCCAAGTACCTTCTCAGCAGGTGATCGGAGACACTGGGCTTGTAGGCGCCAGGAGGGTCCGTACCGAACCTGAGAAGGCGGCAGTGGATCCCTAGGGCTTGACTGGCCCCAGCGGACTCGTCCGCGGATCCCGGGGACTCGTTGTACACCACCCTGGCTCCGGAAGACGCACGAGGGACCTGACTCAACGTGACTGAGTCGACTCACACATGAACCCTAGACTTCCAAGACCCAAAATGGGAAAATCCTTATAGTTGATTCGGTAAAGCCTATTGGTGGTTGGAAGCCTAGGGTGAATGTATTGTGAATCTTATGTGTTGGGTAAAAATCCGTTCTTACATGTAACCGTCAGTAAAGAATTATAACTATTTTGGAACAAGGCCTGCAACCTAACCATCATCATCCACTTTTACAGGTATTGGGATAGACCCAACTGATGTGAATATTCAGACATTTTTGTGAATTAGTCCTACCAAGTTCCCCAACATGTTCCATCATCCGTAGGGCTCCAGTCGTACCTTCTGAGAAGGTGGGACTGGGGTGGGCGCCAGGAGGGTCCAGTCATACCTTCGGAGGAAGTACTTGGAGCCCTGGGGATTGCGACATTTGCAGCTCGTTCACCGTGGCGGTTGTGCCGAGATGTGCCCCTTAATACCGTGCACCACGAGTCATCCACGATGAAGTCATCCACTGGTATTTTTGGCTATATATGTTTGTTGCATCCCAGCTGGTGCGGGCTTGGGAACAAGAGTGGGAGTGAATACTTTCACGTCCACATAGGGGAGATCTTGGGCCTCTACTCTACCGTTCGTGATGCATCAGTTTGCGTGCTGTGCAAATGGCATATATTCTATACTAGGACCCTCCAACAGATGGTTTTGGGACACCCCGAATCACCTCTAAGGGCTCTTTATAGACACCCTGAACGGAGGGTTCTGTATTTAGAGGCTTGAAACCACCGCAGGATGCAAAAGAAACAGGTGGCTTCTTTCCTATCTACCTCCGAAATGGTTCCACATGGACCCACATGACTGGAAAGTAGGGCCCACCTACTCACCATGGCTCCTCCTGGTTTTGCTTAAGGTTCTTTGTGTATGTTTCCGATTTGGGGAACCCCCTAACCTGGTGATATTTTTCTAAGCTTCCTGGCAAAATCCAAGTCCTCCAGCTTGGTGTCAGGAGCTCAATGCCTTTGCCGCACAAGGCGCTGTGGCGCCGGCCTGGGAGCTCTTCCAGCTGCTGAAGGCCGCAGCTTCACCTGGGCAGCTTCCGCCCCTCGGTGGAGCGGGGGAGTCCGAGAACGAACTCCGGCTGGAGAGGCTGGGGAAGAATCACATGTTTGATGTTGTCCCGGTTTGGAGGGTCCAAGTACCGAACCTCAGAAGGTACGACTGGACCCTCCTGGCACCTACATAACTCTGTCTCCAATCACATGAGAAGGTACTTGGATCCCTAGGGCTGGTTCTTGAAGCAAATTCAAGTGGAGGAAGTGCGGGGGGGTGTTGTGATCATTTGTGACCTGCGGCCCGCCATCGTGGAAGAGAGAGGGAACTGCGACACGCCATGCGTTCGGTTTTGGAGATCCAACAGGGAGTTTTGAGGGTTGACGAGGGGTGGCATGTGAAAATCGGTCAACACGAATCAAGACCCGCTCCTGGAGGGATTTGGTTGATCCATGCAGGGTGATCGTAAAACATCAGTGCTTCCAAGAGGAAGCACCTGCAGTTCCTATAGATCACCACAAATCAAAACCACATTTGGGTGCAGAATTGAAAAGTCAAGTCCCTTCCACGAATCGTATATCAATGCGCCGTATAAAGTCAAGATCCTTTCCGATCGAACTGGCTCAAAAAAACCGACATCAAGCACCACTTGGGATTGGCGCGCTGGCGCGCTTTGGGTGGACTGGGGCACCTGGGCGCTTCCAAACATATGCTGTTCAATCTCACTTCCTTCCCCAGTACCGATGTCAAGGCGCTTTGTGTGGAACACCATGCTGAAGGCCTATGCCAATGCTGGGGATGAAGCCTGGCAGGAGTGGAATCAGGAGCTTTACCGCAGACATCTGCGGCCTATAGACTGGGACCTTTTTAGGGTCCAGACCCGGGCCGAATGTGGATACTGTGCCAGCCTAGTCAAGATGAGTCAACTGTAGGGTCGACCGATCCGATCACCAGCTTGATCATTGCCAGCGTCAGCAATTGACTGTCAATCATGGGTGATTCTGTAATTCTGAACTACGCTGTGCCTGTGTGACTGAACCATGGGCAATGAATGGACGCGTCTTTTGAATCATATATTGGCTCAGTGCCTTTTTGGCCACGAAACGCTTGAAGTGGGATAATATTTTTCATTTGAAGATGCGAGACTCCCCCAAAAAGCTAGCTAGCACCTTCACGAGTGCTTTATGAGCGAAAGTGGTGGCAGAACAGTTTGACCGTTATAGACATTATTCACGCTGTTTCAATGCGTGGCTTATTATGTCTTCAATCCATGTTGCTCAGTCCATTCCGTGCCATGGCCGTGCGGACGCAGTGCCATGGACACTGCCCACTGTGGAACAGATGAAAGTCAGCAACAGGAGCACCACTGTGCGATCTGTCAACTCTCCTGGACAGGGCCTCCAGGCTCCTGGTCGGTGCATGCAGCCGGAAAGACACATCGCAAGAGGCTGCTGAACCCTCGCAAGTGGCCCAGCAGAAGCGAGTCGATTCGGGGATGGATCGAATTTTCTTCAGCATCAACAAGCCCATAAATGGAAGAGTTGCGGGTCATTTTCATGGGGGATCAATGTAACTCTCCCAGTCCCATGATTTGGGGCCTAGACCTTCCGGAGCTTCGTTGGTCGGTGACCGGGCGAACGCGTGAGACCGGCGAACTCGCCTCCAATAACCGACTTTGACGCGACCGAACAACAGCCCTCGCCGGCGGTGAACATGTTCCGAACGCTTCTGAGGATGGCCCGGCCAGGAGCCCTAGGGACAGATCCATGATCAAACCGAACGTCCTTGGTGGAGGACCAAACTTCACACATGCACTTCTGCCTGCCAAGGAAGCGAGAGACTATAAAGCCCTTCACCATGCTCAGTTCTGTCAACGCCCGAGAACCAGAAAAGAACTTCGAAGCTTCATTCCCTGGGAGTCCAGTCGACTATAAAAAGAAAGGTCTTTAAGGGAACTGAAAGGACACTTCCTTTTCTCCCGCCGGTCAAAATATCGTGAGACGGCCTCCCCACAGCGACCAAGCCATGTAGACTCCGTAGACCGTTCCAAGCAAGAAAAAGGAAATCGTGGAGTGAGTCCCCACCTGCGCAGGGAGTTAACGTTTTGAAACACTTTGCAAACATGGTCATCCGAAATCAGGACTGGCTGATATCCACGTAACCATGCCATCAGCGTTTTGTAGAGAACCGTCTTCCAGGGTGCAAAATGGGCCCCTCTTTGTTCATGACCGACGTGAGTTCTTGAAACGCGAGAAGTGAGAGGTTCTTCTCCGATACTTCAGGAGCAGTTACAGGGATTGCCCCAGTACCTGCAACAGTCGGTAAACAAGTAAGAAGTACATATTTTAGAGAAAGGCCTGCAGCTGAACCATCATCATCCATTGTTACTGGTAATGGGATGTGATGTACCATGATATGTTTATATGGACTTATATGACTGTATGAGGTGTTTTTGTGGAGGAAGAACAGCAAGAGGCTGGGAAACCATTATATATTAAAGTGAAACTGTTCTACCAAGTTCTGCCATTTTCTGCTGTCCAAAAACGGTGGAGACGCCAAACGGTGTTCGTCCTCACACGCCATTTCGTCACGTCGGACCTGATCAATACCATATATAGTGACTATAGTGGTTTCAGAATAGATGGCACAAGCCCGAAAAGGTGGTTTATATGGATCCCCATCTAAAAAGATATCTTCGGGTTTGTGCCATCTACGAAATGAAACCACTGTAACCATGTAACCATGTTACAGGAGATGCCAGGGGTCTCAGTGGTCACAGACCTTCCGTTTGGCCACGCGCTGTGAGGCCATGCACCGGACCTCTCCCCAGCGTCGACCATTCGACCTCTCCACGCTGGGCGCAACTGCCGAGTGGGACGATCGGGGCACGCGACCCCCCAGCGGCGTTGGTGGTGCAGTTTTGGCCATGGCCGGAGTCTGAGTCAGGTGACGTGGTAACCCTTTTTGTGCCCTTTTCTGGTTTTGTTCTTCAAAATGGTGGTGGAATAAACCAGATATATAAATTCAGACTGGCGTTGGTTTCGGAAAAGCGGCCACAACATGCCACAACAGGTTCAGGTGAGACAACTTTCAACCAGCTTGCCGAGCGTTTCGTGGCCAACCTTTGTCAGCCTGATCCGGGTCTTTCGTCTTTAGAGCGAGCTCAGAAGACGCGAGATGTACAGGACCAGATGCGAAGCTTGAATCGAAACACTCCATGAGACTGGCATATATGCGCCATTATACTCCTCTCTTTGGGTGCTTAGTTGAGGGTTGGGAAGGACCCTAACAGTCTAACAGATCTCACTCGATCCTGTTTATCGTCGGGTGCTGGTATGTATTTACATCAGATTGACCCATGAAACCACCCCAGTGTAGATGCCATACATGGAGCGACATGGACGTGTTTGGGGATTTCTCCCATAGCCATAGACCCCATGGAACTGCCAGTCCGGACTGCCGATCAGTGGCGGTGATGCCAGGGGGGTCAACGTGGGCATATATGGCATACATGGAGTGTATGGGACTGTTGTTGTTGTTGTTGTTGTTGTTGTTGTTGTTGTTGTTGTTGTTG
>CAXAMN010026139.1:704556-727065 GCA_963970005.1 Durusdinium trenchii
GCCCGAAAGCTAACAAGAAGACACCTACTCTCAGCAAGACAGTTCTATACATACATACATACATACATACCTGGAACTTCCTCGGAGTGCGTTCATGTTTTTCGATCTGCGGCGTGAAAAACATCTTTAGGAGTCGGAGTTACAGCCTTATATTTGAGTCTGCGGATGTTTCTTGATGTTTCTTTAGTTCTTTTCTGATATTCCACGGGCAGTTCTACGGGCGTTTATACACAAGATTACACTAAGAGCGTTTATTGGTGAGCCAAAGGCGCTTTTTTCCCGAACATGCTCTTTAAGCGGATGTTTATTTTGGTTGCTGATGTTTATGTGGTTCACAGACCGAAATCAATGATAAAGTAGAGTATGATAAAGGTATGTTGAACCATCGACCCCCCAAAAAAATATAAACACCAACAGCAACCACGAGGTTGCAGGTATATGGCTGTCGCTACAACAAAATCCCGGCCCCAAGCAGTGAACCCAACACCTGCAGGTTCGGTCCTACTTCATTCATTCCACTGCCAGCAACTGTAGAGCTCTTGGTCCCTCTCCACACTTTTCGCAAAGCAAGGCGCTGGTACCAGGAGATGTTGCTTCGAGGCTTCCAACCCACGAGCTGCTGGGACGCACGCGTCCCCGTCCTCCGCGCACGCGCCACGCGCCACGGGACCGCCGCAAGCGGCGTCCGACCTGGCAGACCATGTCAGCCGGAGTCTTCTTTCGGATCGCGGGAGGAAGAGCGGAGTCCGCGCGAGTCTTGCGGGACGTCAACCTCAAGGTGGATGTTTGAATGGGACCGTCTTCTTGGGATCGGGAAACCATGGATGTTTGAACAGCATGGGACCTCAGACCTCAAGGGGGGTCCCGCCTGACTTGCATGTTCCTGTGCATGATTCCACGTCGCCGAACGAAATGCTGGGGCGGTCCAAAGCTCCACCGTGGTCCACTGATTTTCGATGTTCCGGCTTCCATGATTCTTTCAGGAAGTGCACTCCAAGAGACGGAGGCATCAGGCATCACCCAAACTCCCCTTCTCCCCGCGCAGCCTCCGTTGGGCTGCACGGCGCGCCTGGCCGATCGAGGTCTCACTTACTCGACGCTCATCAGTGCGGGTCGCTGGACTGGCGATGCGCTGAGCGGCTTGGCTTGGGCACGGCAGTGGCCACGGACCAGCTTGGAAGCGTACCATGCGGCTAGACTTGGAGTGGAGTTGGGAACTGGGATGACTGGAGCTAGGCTTCCTGTTTTTCAGTGTTTGTCGTGTTTTTGGCACAAGCTTGAGGAGAGAGACATGGGGTGAAACCACCACCCCTAATCCACTAACAATGCACCCTGGTCGATGCATCTGGCACGCCAGGGGAAGCAGTCCATGAAGCAGTCCTTGAGCAACCAAAGAGCATCTTTGCAGGCAAGATTCACATTCGATGTGTCACCAAGCACTGTAAAGAATTTAGTTTCACATGACATGCAAGTCATAGGAATCTTGATGAATGTAGCCTTCACATGATCCAGTCATTGACGTTTCACTTCACCGGACATGTTTGGCTCAAGATTGTGGGAAAAAAGGGGCGGCTGCTGTGTTCTTTTGGTTATCAGCCGTATCGCTTTGCGATCGGTTGTTGGCCGTCGTTGCAGCCATCGCATCTTCCTCTGGTTCACGTCGTCCGACTGAACCCGCTGGTCCGCCCCCGCCTGAAGGGGGTTATTCTGATCCGGAGCATCCCGAGTACGAGGAGCTCCACAAGCTTCTGAGGTTCCCTCGCTCTGGAAAGAGCGGCCGAGCACAGAAGAGGGCGTTCATTCGCCAGGGCGTGGCTGAGGGGCATTTTGCGTTGACACATCCGCATTTGCTGAACGGTGTTACGTCTTTTAACTTTTGCGCACAGAGTCGGGTGACGATTGTTGAGGAGGTTCTTCAAACGTACAGAGCTCGATTCGAGGAGGCGCATAGGTTGGTTAGCTGCTTCGGCACTGCCACCTAGGCCTGAGCCCGCTGTTCCGGTACCGCCTGCAGTGATTGGCCTTACGCCAAAGGCATTTGCTAAGGCACCGCCGCGGAGGCCAGAGCCAGTTCAAGTCTCGATTGTTCTGCCGGACACGGTACATTTCCTTACCTTTGAGGCAGCGGAGGGTCGCTATACTCGTTGGGAGTCACAGGAAGTGCATTTGGGAGCAGTTGCAGACATTGGCCAGGTTAAGGTCCTTTTTGTTGATCACCATCAGGTTCTTGACAGGGATCACAGCGATACTTGCAGACAGACTGGTCGCGTGGGAGTCGAGAACATTGAGGCGATTGAGAAGTTCAGACAGTTTGCATTGGATCACGAGCGTATTCCATTTGTTTTCGTTCTTTCTTTCATCGGGAGTTCGGGGCGCTATCAAGCGTGCAAGGACATTTGGAGCAACAGCGAAGGGATTCATCACTTGTTTGACGGGATCATTTGTACGTTCGAGCCGGAGGGTCCGACATGCAGGGAAGGCTGCAGTTATCTCGAGATTTGCCGAACGGTTGGGAGATCACTTGTCTTGTTGTTTGATCGACGACAGTGCTGATATCCTATCTGAGTTGGAAGCCACTTTGGCCACCGACAGGGCAACAGGGATTCACATTAAGCTTTCACGGAAGAGGAGCTTGGACGGAAGGTCAGCGTATCCATACGCCCATTGGTTGAGCGACGGCTGGACGAAGGAGGCAGTTGAGAATTTCATTGCAGCCGAGTAGACGTCGTTTGATCTTTGAAAAGGAGCGATGGAGGGATCAGTAGGAAGTGCGCATGGTTCACCGGAGAGTGAACAGATTGTCATGTTTGGGGAAGCCATTGCAACTCCTATCCAAGATACGAGTTTGTCATCCCTGACAGAAACATCTCACTCATCGATGGTTCAAAGTAATCAAGGAAACCCAACAGCAAGGACGGATGTTGAATACCAGCAACCGACCATTGGTCATATTGATGCAAGACAGATTGTGTTCGAAAGCAACCAGTCGTCTCATTTCACAGATGCCAGATCAGTCAATCTTTTGGATTTGAACCCTCTGGTAGTAGCTCAGGCTCACCAGGTCGTGTCCGAAGTGCAGGGTCAAGCCATTCAATACGCCTCTGAAGTTGAAGCCAACGCTAGGAACCAGACTGCTCAGTATGTCCAAGCAATGGAGAGCCAGTTTAGGAACCAAGCCCTTCAGCAGATCCAGGGTATTGAATCGAATGCTCAAGCCCAAATTCAGAGTCAAGTTCAATCCATTGAAAACCAAGCCAGGTCTCAAATCCAGGCGGTAGAATCCACTGCCAGGAACATGGTTCAGCAGTCTCAAGAAGAAGCCCATGAACTGGTCCGTCAAACCCAAGGTCAAGCTACCCGTTTGGTGGCATTCCAGGGTCAACCAATGCAAGAGTCGCGGGTCGCGTTGCCTTCGTTTGCATTGACGCCCATTGCCACAGGAACCAATGGTGAAGAGCTGCATTTGGCACCTTCACCAACTCAGTCCGCTTGTGCAGGAGAGATACCAAAGGCTAATCCAATGTTGCCTCCCGCTGCCTTGCTAAATGATCAGATCGGACTTCAAATCCAAAGTGACCAAAACACTGCTTTGCAAATGCAAGTGCATCAGTTGACCATTCAAAAGCAGCAATTGATTGGTGGATTGACGGCAAACCCTGTGCAATCAGGCAATCAGCCATCATCGAACCGATCAAGAGACCGCCGCAAAGTCCCCGGATCGCCGCCAGGAAGTGGTTCTTCATCCTCTTCAAGTGACTCGAAAGGAAAGGGTTCAAACAGAAACCCTGGAGGGGGCGGAGACTCACCACCAAAATCCCCAAGTGGAGATGGTTCATCAAGCGATTCGGAGGACCCCTACAAACGAGAGAAACGCCTGATGCGTATCAAACAGTATGACTATCTAAAGATTCCTGCTTTGCCTCAAGACGCAGCAAAATGCCGGAGTTTCCGAAACGCAGTGTTCAGTGGGGCTTGCAAGTTTGCCAAGAATGATGAAAGCATCGTGTTCCGTTGGATCAATCGTTGCAACATCTCGGAAGATGGAAAAGAGTTCAACAATGCAAAGGACTTTCCCATCTTGGATCGAATCCTAGGCGCCAAATTGCTAGAAGCAGCAAAGGGTACAAAATTTGCCTTGGAGTTTCAGACCCACCAAGAGAGATGTCAGACACATGGTCAACAACCGAAAGGTCGCAAGCTGTTGTGGTTGATCTTCCAAAAGTTTCGACTCGATCCTTGAACCTAGTGAGATGCCAGCTGAAACGTCGCTGAGGTCATTGTTGTTTGAAAGCCTCAAGAATCACCCCAAAATGGCACTCGCAATTGACAAGTTTCGGGAAGCAAACACTGGTAGCTACAAGCGAACCAGCCGTTGGTTGTATAGCAAGATGTGTGAAGCCATTGAGATATCCCAAATGGATTTGAACACAACATCACTGGACAAAGCTCTCACCTCAGCAGGCTTAGATCCAAAGGTTGGAGGAGCACAAGCAGAGGCAAAAGACAAGAAGAAGAAAGATGAGAAGACAAAGAAAGAGAAAGAAAAGAAGCCAGAGCAAGACACAAAGGTCAAGAAAGAGGACAAGCCCAAGACATCAAAGAAGGTTGAGGAAGACAAGAATGTTGATGCAGCGTTTGCCCAAAAAGGAAAAGGAAAAGGGAAAGATGGCAAAGGCAAGAACAAGGAGGACAAGCCACCGCTCACCAAGGAGCAGAAAGGAAAACTGCCCTGCATGTACTTCGCATACGATTCATGCACTCGCGGAAAGGATTGTGAATTCCTCCATGACAAAGGGAACTTGTACAAGGGCCCGAAACCTCGTATGAAGTCTGGTACTGGTGCTAGTTCTTCTAGTCATGCCGGAGCCGCTTCCGTAGCTGCTGCAACAGCATTCGCATCAATCCCGTCAGCCGAAGCCGCTTTGAAAGAAGCAAAGAAGGTTTGCAGAAAGGTCACTCGAAGCTCCCTGAGAGTCCCTTGTGTCCAGTTGTTGGCCAAAGCCGTGACTACGATCATGACCGCCATCACATGCTGCAATCGGATGTCCCAGATTGATCATTCAAGTGTCCCTGCATTGGCGTCACATCCATGTCAGATGGAATTCCTCTGGATTCAGGTGCAGGAAGGAATCTGTTGTCGAAAGACTCGATGCCCGATGATTGGAGAGGCTTTATCATTGACCCACCGGAGAACCTGATCTTTAGAACGGGAGGTGGGGAAAGGAAGACCACAAAAGCCATAGAACTCCAAGGGCAAGTGAGCGGTTTCAACACTTTCTACACCTTAGATTCATGTCCTCACGCATTGTCTTTGGGAATTCAAGTGAACAACCACAAACGAGGTTTTATTTGGCTGCCGGACGAATTGCCCTACATGATCAAGGCAGATCGTCTTGGTGACCTCAAGCACTTTTGCCCGGAGTCGGCAAAAATCCACATGGAAGTTCGAGAGAATGTTCCGATCATTCATGAATGGGTAGGTGCAGCACCAGCAGAGTTGGAAGCCAATCCAGGACCTGTCGCCTTTGATTCAGACACGGAACCTATTGGAGGCCCGAGTTCAGGATCGAGAGATCGACCGGCAGGAGCTCCTGTTCCGGAACCAGAACCTCGTGTTGAAGCACCATTAGATTTGCCAAAGGTTAGTGATAAAGTGTTGAAAGAGAAACCAGAAACTCTTCTTCATTTTGGTGATGAACTCATGCTGTGTGATGAACCAAAAGCGGAGCCCTTGGATGCCCCTTTAGATGAAGAAGATGAAGAGGCTAACCCTTGGACCCCATCACTCCGTGAACGCCTTGAAGAGGAAGCCAAAAGTGAAACTCATCAACTTTGTCACTTCCCCAAAAACCGTTACTGTTCGATTTGCCAGAGAGCAAAGATGACAGGTCGGGTTCATCGGTCAAGGGGGGCACCGGGTGAGGATGAAATTCCTCCGCTCCACTATGGCCACATGATGAGAGCAGATCACATTATTTTGGGGGCAGATTTAACCAAAGGTGCTGGTGCTGGTGGTGCTGCTGGTGGTCGTTTGTTTCGATGAATTCTCAGGTTGCATTGGAGCTTACTCCATGACGTCTAGAGATACTGACTCGAACATCCTGTGCCTTCAGAAGTTTGCTGGAACCAGAGCTTCCTATAGGTCTTCTTGCCTTGTGAAAACCGACTGTGCTCAAGAATTGACCAAAGCCGTTGAGCATTTGGGCTGGTTGAGTGAACCAGGGATTGAGAACGACCCATATCACAATGCAAAGTTGGAAAGCTTGATCCGAAGGATCAAAGAAGGCACACGTGCGATTCATCTCAAATCAGGTTTGCCGCACGCCTTTTGGCCGAGGAGCATAGAGTATTTTGTTGTAGCACATGCAGTCACACATCCATGTCCTGTGCATCCGAATGAGACTCCTGAGTCCAAAGCGTTGAAGGAAGGGAAGACCTGTTATGAAGTTGCTTCAGGTAATGTTTTTGATGGGTACCGGATTCCTTTTGGTGCGTTAGTTTGGTACAAACCACCCAAGCATATAGAACTTCCTGCCTTTGACCCAAGGACTTTTCCTGGGATCTTTTGTGGGTGTGCATTTGGTTTTGGATTATGAAGCTGTTCGCACCAACAAGAAAGGTTGTGAGAAACCAATCCAAGTGTATACTAGTGAGCTTGTGAAACCAGAAGAGTTCATCTTTTCTTTGGAAGAGGCTGCAAATTCACAGCTGGCATTGTTTAAAGCAGATCGGGAGTTGCTGACCATTGATCCCAGAGAGTCGTTGCCCTTTGGAGAGGATCCTCCCGAGCCAGCCAAACGTAAACGCAGACCTTATGTAACATTGGAAAGATGCATTAGGTTCGGAAAGACTGTAGGTTGCAAAGGTTGCGACAGAATTGCAGAAGGCGTGAGGCATAGTGATGAATGTCACGCAAGGATTGGCAAGCTCTTGGAGGACGAGAGACTAGCCAAAGAGTCAGATTCAAAGAAAGACAAAGAGAAATCGGAAGCCGCTGTGGACATTTCGATGCACACCTTGAAGGACAAATGTAGCCGCCAAAAGGTCAAGGAAAATCCCATTGTCCTGCCTGAAGGTCACGAGAGCAAGCTACAGGCTTCTCACATGGATTGCTGTAATGCTGAGGCACTGAATGACTATTGGGACTTTGATGAGGCCAAAGCTGCATGGAAGAGAATCCATGTCCGTCCGAGGAAGCGTTTGTTCACACCGCTTGGAAATGACTGTCCTTTCGATTCGTTCGAAGTGACAACAGAACGTCAAACTGTTTGGACTCGCAGAAACAAGACTTCACTGTTTGCAGATGATTGGCAATCCATGTCACCGAATAGGCGCATTTGTTCAAGAAGTTGGGTAGGATGCACATACTTCTTCCCGAAGGAGAAGCCCGAGAATGTAAGAGCTAGAATCATAGCCATGACATGCAATGTTGAGAAGGAACCTCTTCGAGGGCTTGATGCTGTCATGTCGATCCTCGGTTTGACTCCGGTCCCTGCAGAAGTTAAAAACATTCAGACATTGAAACCACCCCGTGAAAGGAGGATTAGGTCTGACAAAAGTCATGCGATGTTTGAATTCTGCTGCAGCAAAGACTCGAAACTAGGAGATATTAATGAATCAAGGGGGGGTTCCGCATTTTCGGTTGCATCGAGAACAAACCAACTTGGAAAATGAAGAAGACATCAAGAGCCTTTTGTCGTTGGTAGACATGTTCAAGGGGGCTGACCTTTGGGGAAGCATTCCATGTAGTTCATGGAGTCCTTGGCAGAAAATGTGTCTGCATCGATATGGTTCATCCTACGCAAAGAAGTTGAAAGCCAAGAGAAAAGCAAGCAAGAAACTCTTAGCCAATTACATAAAGGTTGCAGTTGCAGAGAGAGTTCTCCAAAACGGAGGACATGTTGCTTTCGAATGGCCCAAACATTGCGAAGGTTGGATGTTGACCGAGCTTTTGCAGTTTGTCAAGAAACATGATTGGTATGAGACATGCTGTGACGGCTGTGCCTTTGGTTTGAAAGACAGTAAAGGAGAGCCACATCTGAAGACATGGAGAGTCGTAACCTCATCAAGAAAGTTGGCAAAAGACCTTGGTGCATACCGATGCCAACACCCAAAAGACTTCAAGCACAGTCCTTTGGAGGGTTCAAGCACAGGAAAGTCAGCCTTCTACACTGAAAGGATGGCGCAAACAATCTCGAACAGCTTGTATCCTGATGGTGATTCCGTCCCAATCATGCCGACTTGTCCATTTGTTCAGTCAGAACATGTCCCGCATAAGATTCCTCTCGGTGTTCATCAATTGATTGATCGTCGGGATTGGGGAAAATATCCGGGGGCTGATCACGCTATCAAGAAAGAGTTGGATGGCCTTCTAGCAAATGAAGTTTGGGATGTTAGTAAAATCATTTCCAAAGAAGAACTGATGAAGTCGGGTGGTAAATTCAACCTAGGTCGTCTCATGACAATCCTGTCCATGAAGCACGCTGAAAGTCCAGAATTGCGAAAGTTGAAAGCCAGAATTGTGTTCCGCGGGGACCAGATAGTTGACCAAGACAACAACATCGCCATCCTGCAGGAACTCAAAGTGAATCCCTCGGGAATCACAGCCATAAACTTCAACTTGAGCTATGGTGCACTTCCAGGAAATGACAGTTCACAGTCGGACGTGGTGCGTGCATACACTCAAAGTGTCTTGCGAACAGTGGTGGGCACTTGGGTGCTACTTCCACCGAGTTAGTGCCAAAAGAGTTCGCTCACATCAAAATGCCAGTGGCGCCCTTGAAGAAGGCGCTGTACGGACACCCGGAATCGGGTTTCCACTGGGATGCAAGATTCCGTGAAGTGATGGGACTCATGGGAGGGAAAGCTGACAGAGACAACCAGTCGAATTGGACCTTTGAAAATGGTCTAGTCCTCACATTGTACGTTGATGACATCTTGCTTTCGGGGCCATCAGGTTTGCACAAAGGGTTCTGGGAAAACCTGCAAAAACACCTTGAGATAGAAGAACCGACCCCAGTGGATCGTTGTCTTGGCAGAAAGCTTTTGTTCAAACGTGAAAACGGAGTGACTGAGGTTTATTTCGACATGGTAGATTTCATCAACTCAGCATGCCAAATGTATGAAAACCTGTCAGGGATGCCATTGAAAGGCGCTGCATCTCCGTACTTGCCAGAAGGTTCCATTCCAGTGAATGAATGGGAGGAGCGCGGTGCTTTAGCAAGTGATGCTAGTAAGGTCTTGATGAAAGTCCTTTGGGCGGGCAGACTTGCCAGGCCAGACACGGTAAAGGCAATAGGGGACCTCACCCGCCGTGTCACGAAGTGGAGTCGTGCCGATGACCGCCGCTTGCACAGATTGATGAACTATCTGTACGAGACCAAGGCGTTCTGCCTGAAAGGCAAAATCGCAGATCGTCAGGAAGACCTACAACTGGTCTTGTATACCGATGCGGACCACTCAAGCGCGGTAGAGGATGCAAAGAGCACCTCTGGTGGTTTGCTGTGTCTGCAAGGACCGGAGTCTTACTGGCCACTGGCGTGGCACAGTAAGAGACAGGGTGCCACTGCACGGTCGACTACAGAGGCCGAGATCATATCACTTGCCCACGGTGTATTTGATGCCTTGCCAGTTGCCGAATTCGTTGAGGAAGTGTTCAGAAGAGAAATTGAATTGGTGTGTTTCCAGGATAACAGCGCCGTCATAACCATATGCGGCCAGGGCTACAGCCCTAAACTCCGACACCATCGTATCAACCTCTCTTCTCTATACGAGACGTTCTCGAATGGCAGTGCCAAATTGCTTTATATAAAAACGGACCATCAAAAGGCTGATCCCTTCACGAAACCGTTGCCGGTTTCCAAATGGAGTCACGCCTTGGAGCTTTTGGGCGTCGTGGATCCAAATCTCTCGAGGCACCCATCTTCCACTAAAGATGTTAATGTGTGAAGGGGGAAGAGAGACATGGGGTGAAACCACCACCCCTAATCCACTAACAATGCACCCTGGTCGATGCATCTGGCACGCCAGGGGAAGCAGTCCATGAAGCAGTCCTTGAGCAACCAAAGAGCATCTTTGCAGGCAAGATTCGCATTCGATGTGTCACCAAGCACTGTAAAGAATTTAGTTTCACATGACATGCAAGTCATAGGAATCTTGATGAATGTAGCCTTCACATGATCCAGTCATTGACGTTTCACTTCACCGGACATGTTTGGCTCAAGATTGTGGGAAAAAGGGGCGGCTGCTGTGTTCTTTTGCTTGGTACTGTACATTTTGGATATACAGTACTTGTTAATATTATTGTTATGTCCGACAGGTCATTGTGATGCCAAGATTGAACGTTGAGCCTGGAACTGTTTTGAACAATCTCAATGAATCACATGTGACTAACCATGCTCTAGCAGAAGCATTTCTCGAGCATTTCAACATATTTCAACAGGCCAATGCCCCACATGCTGGGTGCTGGCGACCCATCATGTCATGTCATGTATCGACATCAGGCACCATGGGACCTTGCAACTCGAACGACTCGAACTCGAACGCAACATCGCTGACTCGAAAACCATTGACAACCCTCGTCGTTTCTACCCGTGTACACCTGGCTTCCCCCCGTTTTCCACCACTATTTCCTTCTTACTTGTACTACGCCAAGGGCTCCTGGCCCACACCCTCAGAAGGTAGTTAGCACCCACCCCAACCATTTTCTTTTTCGGATATGGGCCGGGAGCCCTAGGGTTACATGTTGTTTTTTTATGTTTTTTTCCACTGCCCTGAACCCCTAGGCCTTCATGGACCTGGCAGCCGTGCATCAAGACCTCCACTTGGCCGTGCGTAGCTTCCACGAGCTGACACAGGCAGCGCGTGGCTGAGCGGAAGCAGCATCCACCGAGCGGGTCGGAACGGGTGGTGGGGGCCATCTGAGACGGGTTGAGGTCCGTGATTGGCCCAGTAATTCTTACAAAAGGTAACGTTGTCATGTTCACTTACCCATCCACTCCATGGGACTGGCATATATGGCTTACATTGAACCCCCTGGCACCACCTATATACATGGAGCGTTTGGGGGGGAAGCGGTGAAGCCCTCTTTGCTGTTCGATGTTTTCCTTGGCTCCTGGAGCAAATCCAAGTGGTTCGCTCACCTTCTCACGACCAAAGGAACGGAGCACCGATTCTGCCCCCGCCCGCTCACCGGGTCCGTCGATTGGTGTGTTGTTGCCTCCATGGTCCTCCGCTGCCAGGACTGCTAGGACTGCCAGGTCCGGTGCTGTTGACGGTCTGTTTTCCTGACCGCTCCAGGTGCTACATGGGATGCGACCCAGGGAGCCGGAAGGTCATGTCATTCTTTTGACCCTAGGGCTCCTGGCCCGTATCCTCAGGTTCGGTGGTTAGACCCCCCTGGCACCCACCCCAACCATTTTCTCAGGAGGTGGTTGGAGCCCTAGGGTGAGAAATCAATAGGACCTTTGAACACCCAACATACCCAACCCAACAGCCTATGAGCCTTCCATAGCCTTGCTATCCTCTGATCCAGCCTCCCTTGCCTCAGTCTCCTCGGTGTTTGGTTAAGACCTCTCCAGGTCTTCATGCCCAGCGTCACCACCTACAACACCCTGCTTTTGGCCTTCGCTCGTGGCGGTGACTTGCGCGCAGCACAGCAGTGGCTCCGGCGGATGGTTGCCCTCACTGAGGAGCCCAATGAGGTGAGAGATGACCTGCAACGGCTGTGGGGCAGCGGCTTCTTCGCATCGCCCGGAAATCATACCAAGAGAGGTTGAGAGGTCGCTTCACGGTTCGGACCCTGTATATAGTGGTACATATGGGATGGGCTTATAACTTAGGGCTGTGAAAAAGCTCTCTTGGTAACGCTTGAGAACGCTAGGTATGTTGATGCATTTAATTCTCTCCAAGGTAAGCCTTCCCAACTGCAGTTGGAGGTGTAGGCTGTTGATCACGAAGCCGTGCTGGATCCTGGCATGTCACCCTGGGTGACCTTGGAAGTCCAAGACCACTACAATTGTGGATTTGGTTTTGTAGTAGAGCCCTTAGTAAAACAATGGTGGTGTGGCCAAAAGCTTTTAAGTTTCTTGTTGGTTGGAAGGAAACCTGGGGGATAAATACAGTACTATATACAATGACCTTGCATTCGACCGGTCGCGCCAGGGCCAGGAATGGATGGTTTGGACGGTTGGAGGTCGCCTCTACCAACTTAGGGGTTTTCAGGTTCCGTCTTCCAGGGTGTGGCTGGGTCTTTGCCCAACAGCCATCGTTGAAACTGGATGATGTTGCACGACAACACTCACTAACACCACGTCAACTATTATAGAAACGATAGAAACATGTCACTTTAGACTAGATGGAGTCATCATGTTGTGCCCAATTCGGGACTACTGGGAATCCCTCAGCAACTTCATTGTTATTCATTCCCACAGTGTAAAGTTAGCGTAAGACCGTGTGGACTTGAAGATCCTTCTCCAGCCAGTGGTTTCAGGGGCATCACTGCATCACCCGACCACCATGTCAGAGGAAACCCCAACTTGTGAAGGCTTGATTAAAGATCACTGATTGCCATTGGCCAGGAACCTGTCGCAGAGCATCCCAAAATATGATCAATCATGATCAATCCGCCCTGTCAACGCTGACGCTTACGCGAGCGACGAGTGCCTGCACATCGGCGATCCGTCGCGCGATCCGTCGGGCCATGAGAATTTTGGCACTGCAGCCAAGTGGGGAAGTCGTGGCCGTGGAAGTCACCCCAGAGATCACAGGCCAGGAGCTTAAGCAGCAGATTAAACAGCGGCAGCCTTGGGACGAGCTTACTTGCAAAACTACAGGTGTTGAGATAATTCTTGAAAACAACCAGCTGCTGGCCAACCATGAACAGGTACTGGGCGCAGGAGTTTCTGGAGATAGTGTGGTGAGTGTTGTTTTCAAGCCAAACCTTGTGGTATGTTCCAACAAACATGCATTGGGGTTTGGCGATGCTATTGAAGATTTGGAGCTATTGCATGCGGTGGAGATCCCAAGTGATGAGACTCGAATTCTTGAAGGAGCCTTTGCGGAATGCGACACATTAGCCATATTGTTAATCCCTGACTCAGTGACACACATTGAGGATGAAGCCTTTATGTCTTGCAGCTCTTTGGTGAGCTTGACCATCCCAGACTCAGTGACACACATTGGGAAATTTGCTTTTGCATTGTGCAAGTCTTTAGCGACCTTGACCATCCCAAACTCAGTGACACACATTGAGCAAGGAGCCTTTAAAGATTGCAGCTCTTTAGTGAGCTTGACCATCCCAGACACAGTGACCCACATCGGCATTTCTGCCTTTGAAGGTTGCACTTCTTTGATGAACTTGACTATGCCGAGCTCAGTGACAGAGATTCAGTTTGGTGCCTTTCGGTATTGCACCTCTTTGGCGAGCTTGACTATCCCAGACTCCGTGACCAGCATTGGCGGGGCTGCCTTTTTGGATTGCAGTTCTTTGGCCGACTTGACGATCCCAGACTCAGTGACCGAGATTGGACTTCATGCGTTTCAGGGATGCACCTCCTTGGTGAGCCTGACTATCCCAGTTTCGGTGACACAGATTGGGCCTGGTGCCTTTTCAGGTTGCAGCTCTTTGACTTGTTTGACCTTTCCGGACACAGTTGTTGACATTGAGTTGGGTGCCCTTGAGAAGTGCACCTCATTGGTGAGTTTTACTGTCCCAGATTCGGTGATGCATATTCGGAATGCTGCCTTTGCAGAATGCGCTTCATTGGCGAACTTGACCATCCCAAACTCAGTGAGAGACATTGGCAATTCTGCCTTTGAGGGATGCAGTTCTTTAGTGAGCTTGACCATCCCAAGCTCAGTGACCCACATTGGGAAATATGCCTTCAAAGGCTGCACCTCTTTGAAGAACTTGACCATCCCAGACTCCGTGGGCATTGCGGTCGATGACGATGACTTTGATATACTTTGATCATTTTTTCGCAGATTGACAGGATGAAGCCGAACTGCAGCTTGCGGTTGATGCACTTAGATCCGAACACTGTGGCCCAGTCTGTGGCCGGCCTTTTGGTTGTGGGCTGATGTGGGCCGCACCCGAATCGTAGCAACACGTCTTCCTGTGACATGCTGGCAGTCGGGAGTTGGACGGTGCTATACGGTGGCAAACAGCTATGCTGAACAGTGTCGTTATCTATGGATGCTTAAAAATGTTGGACAGCAAGCGTTTGATTGCTTAACATCTGAACCTCAGCATTAGTCCAGTTGGTTAGGACCAATTTGACTCACTAAGCCGGAAAATCCCCGGAAAGCTCCTTATACAGACCACTTGTTTTCCTCCTCGGGTTATTTTCCATGCATGTGAAAAGCGGTCATCCCACCATCGCAGGTGACCTACCGCATCCTCATACAGTGCTGTGCCCAAGCGGGGGACCTGCTCAGCGCTGCGGGCTATTTGGAAGAGATGCTTGGCTTCGGCCGTTGACCTCCCTCGCAAGGTGGGAGGCAGTGGTCACCCGAAAGATTCGATGAATTTGGTTGGATTTATATATTATACCCCGACCCTGAAAACCACTGGTTTGTGGAGGAAAACAGCCTTTCCGGGTCCCATTCTCAGGGTCCATGTTAGTTTTTGGGAGTGTATCTATAGTGGGTTTTGCTCAGCAAGCATTGTTTTACGATTCTACGATTTTCAACTATTACAACGACCAGGTCAAGCTTTCTTGTTTGAACGGACGGCCAACGGACTCAGCCAGAGACTCGTGGGACATGTCTCAGCTAAGAGACCCGGAACGACCCGGACACTTGGAACGGCTGGTTGACTGAGGGGAGACCTGCTGGTCAACAAGCAATCCCAGACACTCCATGGGACTGCCATATATGCCTACATTGACCCCCCAAAACCATCCCAACTGATCGACAGTCCTATGGCTGTCCCATTAGTCGTGTCTGGGAATAGGTCTATCCTTAAGCATCATTGGACTCTGAAAAAGAAATGGGAGGATCGTTTGGATTCCTTTGACTCCTGAGCCCCGGGAGAGGGACCGTGCGTCTGACGGGTCGCAGCGTCGCAGCGCGGGTTTTCCCGGTCCACGCTTGGACCCATGGATGCGTGACAGCAGGGTTGCATTGGTGGGGTGAGTGCATGTCTTGCAATGCATTTGCCGAGTTGGGTTGATCTAGATTGGATCGGATCCAGGAGTGGTGAATGAACACCCCTTCGAAAGACCTCTGAGGGATTCTTGATTTCTAAGGGGCTATCAATCGAAGCCCCTAGTGGTGTCCTGGGATTTGATTGGATCCATAGGATAAAAATACGGGTGGGGTGAGTGCATTCCGACCACGGATTCTTCTGGATGTCAGGTGGACACTCGAAGTGTTCCGATCGGATCTGGAGGGTACAACGGGATGGGTCAGATGTGCTTGCAGGCATTTTGCTGAGTGTGGCTGACCTTTTCGCACTCCCCCCCCCCCCCCCCTTAAGGGGTAAGAATGTGTAGGAATTGTGATCCATTACATGAAGAAGGTGATCCTGGGATCTAAACATCTCCCACATCTCAATCTCCTTGGAACCTGCGGATACACTGCGGATACCTCCTCGGCCTGCAACTTCGGCACAGCCCCTGAGGATGGAGGCCCAGCACCTCACGGTGGACGTCACCACACGGAATATCCTCGCGAATGCCGCAGCAGAAGCTGGCGACGCAGCTTTTGCCAAAGAGTTTTGGCAGCAACTGATGACGAGGTACAGGATGGTACAGGTAGAAACAGGTGGAGTTCATTGGACTTCCAGGGTCCAAGATGACCTTGAGTCACAGCAAAGTTATCAATTCTGACGGTTGTGATTGGTTTTGTGGACAGGGGCCCTTCTTTGTGTGGGCTTTGGAAGAGGGGAAGAACAATCCAGCTGATGCAGGGTGCGTGGCAGCCACAATTGCCCATATATATATATATATATCTGTGTGTGTGTGTGTTTTTGTCCGGTTGCGTGGGCGGTGCTCAAGAAACTGGTCCTGTTCTTTTTGGATCGAAAGTCCTTTTGACTCAAAAAAAAGGGTTCTTCTCTCTCCCATCCTGGGCCTTTGCTCTTCCAACCTCCACACTACCGACACCCATGGCCGCGTTTGCCACATACCGCCCATCACCGACGACGGCCACAGGAGTGGCTCCAATCGTTGAGGCCACCGCGATGCCGGCGACCGGATGCCTCGGACGTTTGCGACCCGATTCCTTGGGGAATCACATCCCGACCCCATGAAGCCGAAGCTTGGACTCTTCTGATCGACCTCGAACCCTTCCTCCCGGTTCCTCCCTCCTCCGTTTCCTGCTTCCACAACTCCGGTCTGATTCGCGGCGTGCTTAGGGTTTCGTTGTGGTTGGTGTGGATAGTTCTGCCGCACCAGAAAGACCCCTCAAACGCACCACCCCTGGCCGTTTCTCGGCATATATGGCAATCCCATTAGTCGTGTTTGGGCATGGAACTGGATGATTTGGATGGCTGTTGGGAAAGACGACTTGCTTCTACAAACTAGGACCTGGCAAGTCACTTCACGTCACTTCCATGGACCGTGAGTCGGAGTGTTGTGTGGAGGTTCTGGCAATTTCTGAAATATATGCATACACTTAGTCAGGAAGCCACCCCAATGTAGTTACTAATTATATAGTTATACATGGAGTGTCGTTCTCCAAGCAGAGCCGAAACTCCGGATCGCTGTCGCTGTCTTTGGCAATCTCCACATGTCAAGCAGTCAACGTCAAGCTTGCCAACGAGCCACCCCTTCCAAGTGTTCTTGACGTAAATGAACGCTCTTGACATTCTGTGCAATTAGATTGGCATTGACTTGTTCATTGGTTCTTGACGATGATGGCAACAGCAGATGTCATGGGTTGTTTACTCTATAAGATCTGGCAGGTCCAACCGTCAGATTGGGGTGGGGGGAAGAACCAAGCTCTCTCACTGGCAGTTTCGCAGCAGACCCAGGTGCCCAAAATCTGGGAAGCCTCCCCTTCTTGCAGATTGCCTTTTAGTGTTGGCTGGTTGGTTGATACATAAAGATACATAAAGGGGACCCCCCCCAAGTGTATCACATTGTACAACCAAGAGTATGGTAAATAGTACCAGGCATGGACTCCATGTTCTTTGCCCCAGTCAGGACCTCAGCAGGGTCTAGGTGGGCTGAGTGCATTCCGCGACCTCGCAGGTCGACGACGACGACGCCGGACGCCTTCAGCTTCAACGCCGTCCTGAAGGCTCAGCTCGCTGCTGGCGACCTGCCAGGCCCCGGGGGTGAGGCCTTGGGTGGTGGTTTCAGATACGTGTACCTCTAACCAGACAATCAGTTAGCCTGTTGTGAGACCTTGGGGGTGTCTGTTCTGGTTGTGAGACCTTGGATTTATGCCCAACCTTTACTTTATGGCGTAATTTTTTGTTGACCCACTGACTCACTCATTGGGCACAGTGGAAATCACCGGTCCCATGCGGGTGTTGTTTCTGTGGAAGACACGAAGAGCGAACACAATGACATGGAAGTGGTTACAACCTTATGTGAATACATGGGTTATATATCACATCATACTACATCTATAGTATACATAATGCACACGCACAATACACGCACATGATTTTCAATTGGTGAATTGAGATGAAGCCGACTCGACAGCTGCGCCAGCTGCAAACCCAGCAGACTCGTACACGTATTGCGGCTTGCTATATAGCTGCTGTATCCATCTCACTAG
The DNA here is from genome assembly GCA_963970005.1 of Durusdinium trenchii. NCBI lineage: Eukaryota > Dinophyceae > Suessiales > Symbiodiniaceae > Durusdinium > Durusdinium trenchii. Next base: position 722,287 of record CAXAMN010026139.1, read on the forward strand.
TTAGAACACGGAGCTTCTCCATGGCCATGGCACGGCCATGGGGAACAATTGAAAGAAGACAGGCAGGGGATGTTTCTGAGTATTGGGGACTGTTTGCCACCCCCGTGCCATGTGCAGAACCCACCAGTCCCGGCACACACACACAACACAACACACCCGCCTCACTTCCTGATCACCTGGCTTTGTTCCTGTGGGCGGCAGGTGCGGAGGAACACTTCCACAAGTTCTTCGCGGCTGCCGGCCGAACGGCCGGGGTGCCCTGCTGCAGGTGCAGGTGCTGGTGCCAAAAGTGGGGCGATGTCACTTCTCCAGGCAAGTGGTGATGGATAAGATGGTGATGGGTGAATAGATGAGCCTGGGTGGTGGTTTCATATGTTTGTATGTTCAACCTAGTGTTCAACCTTTACTTGGGATGATGGAACCACTGACTTATATGTTTCAATCGAGTTGAAATCACCAATCAGTCAGATGTGGGAGGTTGTGGGAGGGCTTTCCCATGGTCTCCCTTCAAATGCTGCAGTCAAGGCCGGCCTGGAGGCTTTTAAACAGGTTTTTCTTTGGGGACGAAATTCTCCTTTCCTACTTGACCACACATGGCGACAAAAACAGTCTCTGCGACTTTGGGGCACGACGGGGACGCTGGCACGACGAGGAGTGGTTTCAGAGGTTCGATGGCACTGGCACCCAATGATGCCTGTTCTACGGGGGGTCCTTCTAAACCGCCTTTCGGGGATTGTGCCATCTACTTTGAAACCGCTGTCTTGTTCGTGTCGTTTCATGATTGGCCGAAGCAGTGCACATCTACAGTATATGAGACTATTCAATTCAATCTTATTCCTTTGCACTGAGGTGCAGCCAGATCTCACAACTTTTGGAATGCTGATTCTGGCCCGCAAGGAGGTGTTCTGGTGGTAAACAATCACCTTGCACCTTGCACACATATTTGGCTGGCCGGCTTATCCTCCAAACGAGGTGAACATATCCTCACGGTCGCCGACTGTCGACACCTCTTTCTGATACCAATGGCATCGCGAGGCATTTGACGGTCAACACCCATTTTGTTGATCACCCAGCTTCCTCCAACCTTTCCAGTATCCAAAGTCGGCCTTTGAGATAGAGATCAGACTTGGCACAAGTCTGAACCACTGTCTGAACCAGTTTTATGTTTGAAGAAAAGGCGCGGAGTCCGGGAGGAGAAACAACAGCTTCACACTTATATACTAGCTCCCAAGCTTGTAGCTACTACACTTACAGGCTCAAAGCTTGCTGATCCAGTCGTTTTCGATCTCTATAGGTCCAGTCGGTCATCAGATCCTCATCCCGTTGGTCCAAACCGGGACTCTGTCTCTCTGAAACCTTTCATGGAAGTGGAAAACCCGTTTGTAGAGGAAAATGGTCTTCCAAGGGGTCATTGTTTCCACTTCTATCAGCTCCCCTCAGCAATGAGGTCCGTTTCCTTAGAGGATGAGATTTCATGACCCTTTCATCCCGAAACGCGGCCAAAATTTCGGCCAGTGACCTAGAGGGTCTTGCGAGGTGCTTCCTCTTACAGAGGATGCGCAAGTGTATGAAAGCACATGATAGCATGTTTCCAACACAAATGGGACAATATCATTGCACTTCATTGAACAATGTTTGGGAGTGTGAAGCTTTACTTCAACATCGGCAGCTCCCGATGAAAACTTAATTGGTGTTTTTTTTGTGGTAGGGTTTGTTTCACAAGCTATGCACTGAGGATGGTTAGTTAGTTGCATGTTTATGTGGCAACCCTGGCCCTGGGCAGCTCCCGGACCGAAAGTGCTATGATCATTTTATGAAATGGGGGGACTTATACTCAAGGAAGCGTTGTACTGGACAACCAGGCTTGCTTGAAACAAGGTTTTCCGCCCATGTGTCCATGTCGGAGAAAATTGTAGGCCTTGTCCTTTCACTTTGGATGGGAATGGGTGGATTCGGGCATCACTCAGGATCAACGCATATGCAGAGGTCAAGGATCACCGACAAGCGTTGTCGTGGCAGCTGTGGTGCAAGACAGAACTCCTTATGCAAAGGATATGCTATGCTCCACCAACTGTAGCCGAGCAACCTGGAAGGGGAACCAAAAGTTCAACCCAACTGTAGAGAGGACTCTTCTTGATGTATTCCTGCCCCACATGTCCCAACCGGTGCAACGTGCAACGTGCATGTTCTAAGCAGTGTTCAGAGAGTTGTCAGGCATGAACAATCATATTGTGACCAACGTCGGACGTGAGGCTGGATATTCATGTCCAAGGTACTTTTGGGCTAGACAGAAGATGCACAAGGAGCGAAAGCACTGCAAAGTAAAACCATGTAAAACCACCGATACGCCTAGTGTGATGACCCTGGGGTTGTTGTTGTCCACACGTGATCCTGAAGGCTCGCATGTACATCACCAGTCAGGACTCCTGGGCCGTTTCGGCCAGCTGCCATACTCACTCGGAGCAAGGAACATGTGGCGGAAACTGAGCATGCTCCGCCATACTCAAGGTGTCCTCTACCTGGACACAGTTCGAACCCCCAAAAAATGGTACCCCCAAATGAAACAAATCCCTTTCCAGAATGGCATCTTAAACCATCTCCATCTATGGCGCATGCGCTGCACTGAATGGTTTTGGACCATCCCCCAAAAGAAATCCCTTCCGCTTGACCATCGTCCATCGTGCGTCGCCTCCGTCTCGAGGTTGCGTGCGATGCCTCGGTGCCGCCTGAGCCCCACGGCCCGGCCGCCGAGCGTTTGGTGGTGGTGCCCGTGGTGGTTTGGTTGGAGAGTGGCAGGCCTATTGCTCATGAAAACGAATTGGCAAAAACGGCACTCCCAGGAGCTGCCGTTCTGTGTTTTTTTCGTTTTTCTTTTTTCCGCCCGGCTCGGCTCGATGAAGAGAAGACAGACCTGCCAAGAGAAAACCGGTCCAATGGGTGCCTTTTTGTGGGAGACCTGCTGGTTTTGGTGTTTGGATGTGTTTGCGTTTTGGGGCACCCAGCCAGCTGACCATGTAATACAAGATAATACAAGCAGCCGGTAGAAGACTTTGGAGTTGACATATTTCATCCTTTTTCCATCGTTTCTGGATGTTTCTTGTGGGCTGATCACATGTGTGTTGGAGAATTGGGTGAAAGCATGGCGAACGCTTAATTATAATGTGGATGGCATGGCCCCGAGAGGCACCACATTTTTCCTCTACAAAGAGGTGATGAACTCCACTTCCATGTGAATGACTCGGAGCGGAACGTCCTTCAATCGGTTGTTCAGGATGAGGGGACGACGCCTCGAAGATGGAGCCTGTTTTTTTGATGAGGGTGGAGTGGAAGAACCCAATGAACATGGTTGATTACATGCTCAAGACAGGTACTCTTGAAGTTGTTGGTTTCTTCAAACTGCTTTATGACCAAGTTAGGCACTGCATGGCCACGGCATTTCTCTCTTCACCGTTTTTGTACACATGAGCGAGGATGTCATCTACCTTTTCTTAGTTGTTACCGGGCATTGTTTGCCACTTATCTTTTGGGGGTGGCCACCCTTTCGAGACAACCTTCGAGATGCCCAGTTGCATAGGTGGTTCAATACACGCAAGTGCTGAAGAGCTTTACGGAGGAGGAGACGGAGCTTTTCATCGTGCCTTCTAAAGCTTGCTGGATATTCGTGTGTGTCCCTAAAGGCCCTGGTCAAAGGAGTCATGTCTTCTATGTACAGGCCAACATGGTTCGGCCATCATGAGAAGAGAAACACAAGGGTCAATACTAACTGTCATTTGGTTGGTTGGGGCGGGCTTTCTATTTCAAATGCATGCCCATAGCCCATAGATGTCGGATAGTTTAAATCAATTAGACAATTCATTTATATAGATGAAGTAGGATGACCATGTGTGCATATGATAGTTGCCATCCCAATGAAAGCTACATGTAGTCGATCCAGATCTTCCACCCTCCCCCCCCCGTGGGGGTGTTCCAACCAGTTGGATGAAGCACCCCAGTCCGGGGCGATGTGAGGAGAAGTCGACGGGTGAGCGGCTCTTTCGGGAGATGGTGGAAGATGCACAGCTGCCCACGCAAGTGACGCTGAAGGCTGCGGAATATCTTGCTGGTTTCTGTTGAAGGGGTGGTTGAGGCCTGAAATTCAGGGCCTATAGGGGAAGAATAATTTCCCGGTGAATTACTTTCTGTCCCTTTCAGCCATTTGGGACCGCTCGACGCAGCGCCTGCGCATGCCGCAGGTGCTGCGTCGCCTAGTGGGGCCCTTGCGAACCCGACGTGGGGGGCCCAGGGGAGCCTCTTCCGGTGAGACGCAAACACGGAGCCTGACGGACCTTAGAATGGAAGATGGAATGGGTTAAAGATGGTTAAAAGGACAATCGACAGGAAACAGAAGATCTTTTTTTGGAATCCATGATGAAAAACGGACACCGCCCCCCGAAACAATGAGTTTTTCTTTCGAGAACCACTGCTACATGGTTCTTGAGTGCCATCATATTGGTGGGTTCCACATCGGGTCGTGGACCGGTCGACGTGACGGGAGGCCAGGCGGCCGGTCCCGGCCGGTCCGCTGGATCACAGGACATGACACATCCAGGTCGTGTGAGAGGGGGAGATGAGATGGATGTTGATTTGAATTTGAGTGTGTGAAGATCCATCCGAATCTTGATGTGATCATGTTGGCCCAAAGTGGGAGGGCATTTGAACCGAGCTGGCGCGCCATGTAAAAGTTGCGGTTGGAGCTGCAGCTTTCGTTCGTTTCGTGTTGAGTTGGACTTCGAGGGCCAT
>CAXAMN010026139.1:730551-776474 GCA_963970005.1 Durusdinium trenchii
TTTTGACTTCTACACCCCAGAGTCCTAAGAAGTAGTAGCCCAAAGATGGAGTGATGGGGTCGCCCAGGTTTGCTTGTGGATTTGTCATTTCATAAAGGTTTCAGGAAAAGCTATACTGGTGCTTATTGATCCTGGAGCCTATCATTTTAGAAGCATGCCACTTCTCCAGAGTTCTTTGATCCTTTTTGATACCTAGAAGCACCATCATTATATACCAAACTTGGAGACACATACGGCCATCATTATATATAAACTCTTTTTGCGGACGTCCATTTTAATAAACACAAATCCTCTATGAAATGGGTGTCCGGATGCCCCATGGCAGAGTAAGGGGTATACTGCTGGTATATTTGATGGTATTTGTTGTCTAAGATGGTCAAATCTATGATTTGATGAGTGCATGATGCGTTTCGATGCTTTTATGGGCCGGATCGGAATAAAAAGAACGCTGGATGTCCAGTACAGTCGGATAGGCAGAGTAGAAAAAACATTGAACACATCTTGTTGTTTGTTTCATTTGTTTTTGGTGTCAGTTCTCCAGCCACATCCTCAGGTAGGTTCCCAGAATTTGGTGTCAGGGAGCATCTATCGGATGTCCGAGGTAAAAACAATGGTTTTCCTGTCTTCATCCTTTTATAGAGAGTGTTGTGGTGCATCCTCCAAGTGGGTTTGTAAAATTGGGGACCCCCAGGCTAGACTATAATTCACCTGTCTGGATGTCTTCTCTACTTTTCTCTACCCTTCTTGATTCTGATTTGACATGATAGCTTGGTGCAATCTGTCGGAAGACTTTGACAGAAGGCACATCACGGCACCAAAGGCATCCTCAAAACCTCAGCTTGGACATGCATACCTAATTGATTGACTTTGAATTGAATGGCTTAATTAGGTTCTGGTTATCTAACATTATATATATATATATTCAAAATCTAAATGATTGTTTGTAGTTTTTAATTGTATACTGTAATTAATCTTGTATATGATACTGTATATGCTTGTTCCCTTCCCCCCTTCCTTCTCACACTTCTTCACATCCTCCCTCCACCTCGGGTCACCGGCCGGCTGCGGGGGGGGGCTACACTTGGTACAGCAACCCCCAGAAGAATCATGTAGGTGGAGTTCACATGAGTTCACCACCTGTCTGGGTTATTTGGAAGGCTCGTGGTCATCTAGCGCCATTGCGTGAATCTTCTACCTGACCCATCATGATTTCGGGGAATGTACCGTGATGTAGGGCGATTCCCGCATCCCCAAATAGATCAACAACGGTTTCCAAATGTTTCAAACACATGTGTGGTGGGGATCTGCGAACTTCATCGAACTTCTACCTAGTCCAAAAATGGCATGCTCGTGCATGCTGTGTAGGGCGACGCCTGGCCCTGCTATCTCGGGCGTACTTCTCGTACTTCTCGGTGTCGTCAAAATGGACGTGTCGTCTGACGATTTGGAGCTCGGCGTTTCGACGTGTTTCGCGTGGAGCTGTCACATGCACAGGGCATCCCAAAGTTGGGTGCAGAAGTGGCGCCAGCAAGAGGACCATCCTGGCACCTTGGTTTGTAAGATGTTTTCCGGATCATGTCGAAACTGACCGTCCTTTATTGAGAAAATATGCCAAGATAAGATACGATCTTAATCTTAAGCTTTCAGAGCTTTCGGATATTTGCTTAAGTTCGGTGCCACAACTATTGCCAGCAGTTGCGACATGAGAAGTACTGACAGCCCAGGATTGCCCAGGGTATCCCAGGGCTTATGTAGCTCGCAACCTGGGCGGTTGCCTTTCTGCCTTAGTTCAGGGAGTGTATAGGAAGTTCTTTACGAACAACACCCAGGAGCATCATGAGGTGACTTGATGTTCAGATGTTGGCTGTTCTGTTGGTGAATGATTTGTGTGTTGCTTCGGATCGTTTTGACTTTTGACGTGGCTTCGAGGAAAACGTAGGAGTTGCGCGATCCGGTTCGTCCCTGCCGTGTGACGGACGAACAGATTTTCGGAGTCAGTTACCCGAGGGAGGGCTCTAAGTACCTCCGAAAAGGTATTTAGACCCCCCCAAACCCAGCCCAAAAGCATCATTTGTCCAAATATAGTAGAGGAGCCCTTTGCATCCACATACCTGAGAATGCAGTTGGAGGGCCGGTCCTTAACTACATTTGGATCTATATTTGGATTCATGAAGGAACACATCACTTCCTTTTCGCGTGGCCTGCGCAAAAGCAGATGCGTTTCTCCGGTCTGGGCCCTTTTAGGAGCCAACCTCTTGCTCATGGGCATCAAAGACCAGAACATGGTGGGCAAAGTGCGGGTCCTCGTCGGTCCGCGGTCCGTGGTCTTGGCGCGGTTCGGGCGTCGAGGTGTTTTGCAGAAAACCTCGACTTTGGATAGCTCTGGTTGCTAGCGATAAAAATGGGTGTGCTAGCACTAGTTTGTCATGTGATAATGAAGAGTTATATAACACATTTAAGAATGGAACATTACTTTTGGATATATATATATATATATATTTGGGTACTGCACGGAAAGGTATCAACACTCAAACTCTACGCTTTTTCTTGTGTGTATGCTAACCTTTTGAGATCTAGGGGGCTGAGCATACAGGGTCATCACTGGATTTGTTGGGAGCCTTTGTGGCAGGAAAACCACAGGTGTCACAGGTGTAAGATCACCCTGTGGGTGCGAAGGTGTTTGAGCAACAAGTGAAAGCAGGACCCAGCCCCCCCCTCCACAAAAATCCATAAACACACCGCCCCCAACAAGAGAACATCATCAAATCTGGGCGTTCCTTCTGGGAATCGACTTAGAGCGTTCGTTGCCACCTTCCAACCCATCCCACCAGATCCCTCCTCACTCAGGTCCTTCCGCGATTCCGGTCCTTCGATGGTTCGAGGTGTACATGTGTGGTCAAGCCTTGAGCGACGAAGGGCTGGACACTGGGCCAAGACATCGAACGTTTGGGGGAAGGAAAAGAAGGTCCAAAGCAGAACCAGATCTTAGCAGTGGTAGTGGCCCATCGCCCTAGATAGAAACGGGGGTTCCAATACGTGATTAGTCCTCCTTCCTCTCCAGGTTTTTGATTCAGGGAGCATGAATAGAGACAGCCCGACCAAAGTAATTGTTCTCGTGATCGTGGTCGTCGGAGTAGTAGTGGCAGTATTGTTAAAGATTATTATCACTGGGGGGGTGGTAGTGGTGGTAGGATGTGCGTTTAGATGCTTTTCTGTTTAGATCTATGTAGCTGGTGGTGAGGAGGGCACGTCTATGGAGCTGGCGGTTATGTGCAAGGTTTTACGGATTTATTCTATAGAATTGCTCCGAGCTACGGATTTATTGTGCAAGGCACGTCTCTGTTTTCCGCCGAGCTGCTGGAACGAAAGCCGAGCTCCTCACCCTTGCGACGGAAGCTGATGAACCGCCGTGAGCGACGGTTCTTGAAGACCTTGGCCAGGCCGATGAAAGTGAATGATTCCTCCTCCCCGTCACATGTAGCGCAGCATGGTCATTTCGATCAAGAACCTCATGAAAGGATCAATCAACAAACATCAACTCGGTGGCTACACTGGAGTGTATACATCCGGCCACATCCATTCTCCTCCACCGGAGGGTCTTTCTGATCCGCCGATCCACCAAGGTCTCCAGCTTGAACGCCGCGTTGACCGCGACCAACGACTCGGTCGCCCTGAGCCGCGACGAGTACGACAAGCGACCTGGATCCGATTGGATCGAGCGCAGAGGAGTGGGGGGGAGGGAAGGCAGTTGAGCCATGCCATAAACCCACTTGCTTGTAATGAGTAAGAAAAACCAATGTGTTGCTTGCCAGCACCCTCTTACGTCATAAGAATCTATCGAGGTTTCCAGCACAGCTCAGTTGGTGTTTTGGGTGAGTTGAAAGAGAACCGAGGAGCTGTGAAACTAGATGTGTACATCTGCGACGAGAACAGCACATGACATGCAATACATGGGATTAGGGAGCTGGGGGTGAGGGATACGAATACAATCCGACTAGAATGCAGTGCAGTTTTTGGCGGCAATGTGCCAGAAGGATCAGAAGGATGTGGGAGATGAAAACTGGAGTCTTGGTACTTTTCTCCTCCGGGGAAGTTTACCAATCTGTCGATTTAGTGTTATTACTCTCCCTTCAACAATCGAGCGTCACCACGGCATGAAGTTCATGCAATCGTTTTCATATTGTGTTCCCTAGTTTTTGGTTCAACCATTCAAAAAATGAATAACCTGGTTTGGTAGCGTAAAGTTAAAGCCAGGGACAAAATTGTTGTTCTGTAAAACATGTCAAATCATGTTCTAAATCGATGGTGGTTGGAATCCTAGGTGTTTTTTTTCCATGTGCTATTCATTTGGTGGTTGGGGTGCCCATGAAAGGTGGGATCCCATAGACGCCACCTATATCAGATGGTCCAGGCACGATTTCACATATATATCTCGGGGTGTCCTAGTACCATCTATTTTAGCTGTGTAATTGTATATATAGAGGATTGCAACGGTACATATATATATATAGTACCTTCTCTAGAGGATTGAAAAGCCTTTTCACCTGAGGTATGAGGCTAAGATTGGCCAACATATTAATATATATATATATATTGCGGAGCAACTACCCTTCGCCTGAAGGGATCGATCGGGCTTTTTCACCTCGCGCCGAAAAGTCCCTGGTGGAACGACGAACTCATGCCTGCCATGCGTGCAATCACAACTGGATACATTTTCTAAAATTCGAATGGAGCGGGTGCTTGGATGCCTCACCTAAGGCTCATATGGAATCAATGGTGCTCCAACGAACGGCAAGCGGCCATCTCATCAGCATTCGTCTCTTCAGCTTTTGAACTTCCGGACCACACTCGAGCCGGGGATGCACGGGCCATGTCCTTCCTTCTCTCGGGCATTGGCCACAAAATAATCAGCCATGTCCTGAACCACCGGTGAGAGGTCACTGCGGCCACTCTGATGGATCATCCACTGCACATACTTGACCTTGGAGGTCTCACTCGATGATGCCAGCTCTGAGTAAGAAATCTCGTGCTTCTCGAACTTCCCGGCCGTTACCAGTGTACGGCCCCACTCTTCCATGCTGTTCACTCCGGACGGCAGCTTGGACGAGGCACGAGTCTTGGCTGCTCGAACCATAGGCATCTGTGGTGGTGGTGAGACTTCATCAATCATGCGCCTCTTGGAAGCATCCGTCATACTTCCTTGACCTTCGGATTCACGAACAAGCTCGAATTCACCCAACTCATACCCCAGCTCCTTCAGGAGGGAGTCCATGGATCCTTCATCTCGGACCCTCTGCAGCAACTCATCAACTGCTGAGGACAAACGCTGACTGGTACCAGCCATGGTGAGGCTGGGAGGAAACCGCTGAAAAGCAGGCACTTCGATGAATCGTTCCAAAATGCGATTGCCTTCAAAGCAATCGGTCGAGAAAAAGGCTGCGACATGTATACACAAAACTCACCAGCAAAACCTGCAAATACCTGAGTATTGACTCTAACTACATTGTTCCCAAACAATGAACCCTCACCTTTACTCAAGCTTGCCACTTATGAATCACCTGAGACCCCCTCAGGTGTTGGACCCCCATCGGAACCTTTCGAATCCTTCAAGCGTTGCTCTTGGATTTGCCGTCGAATCTGTTTTTCGGCAGCTTGCATTTTCAACACAGTTTCTTCCGGGGAGATCTGATATGATGCCCTACGAATACAAGCACGGAGGAGATCGATGGGATCACCGGCGTCCTTGGTGAGTCCATCTGCTAACATCCTATTGGTGGGGACCCACCGAACTAGGGCTTCCATATGCTTACAGCTTTCCCTGATGATCACTACATCAATGCTGGTTCGTCTGTCCTCTATGGATGTTGGAGAGGACGGGGAGTGTAAGTGATCGTACAGGCTCTTGCAGTCGGTGACGATGATCGGCTGTCGCCTTTTGAGCACATTCCTGCAGCTGCGAATCTGCAAGGGGCCATCTATGGTCTCAGCCAAAAGCAACAAGATCCACTCTGCAGTTCCTGAAGCGACTGACATAGCTTGGCTTTCTGCGGCCAGCGTGCTGCTTACCGCCCTCTGTAGGCGGTAGCTTCGCCATGCAGCGGGAGTCCATGGGGCTTCATGTCCTAGGTGCAACTTTTTGTCGGTGAAACCGATGATATATCCAGCCTGTGTGTGGTTCCCTCTGTTTGCGAATGCTGCATCACTGTGACATACTATGGTTAGGTCGTTCAAAGGAATTGATTTGAACGTCACCCCAACTTCCCTGTGCTGACGAGCACGTCTGACGGCCTGATTTGCAATCCGGAAATCCTCTATGGTCGGTCGAGGAAAGGATTGCTGTGACAGACTTGTTTGAACACTCAAATCAGGCCTGGCTTGAGAGGATAGCCAATTAAGGCTTCCATTGACTGCTCGTAGGACCTTGATTTGACCAGGCGACAAAAGCTCGGATGGAGAGCTGTCCTTGGGCACATTCACTGGTCGAATCTTTTCAGCAAATGACTTCATGGACATGATGATTGACTTGTCTTTCTGTTGATCGTACCATGCACCACAGAACTCTCCACCTTGCATTCGCCATTTCCGATACGGAAAGCGGGCGCGGAGTTGTTTGATGGACATTTCAAAATGGTCTCCGGCACCTCCAACGGCCGTGTCGTCGACGTGCACACCCATCACACCAACTAACGTGTGGTCTTTTGGATCTCGAAGTGTGAACAGGCACGGGTCCAAAACGCTTTGGTGCCAACCTAGAGATTTGACAAACCCGCTGAATTCACGAAACCAGGCCGACGGAGCGTCATTCTGTCCGTACAGGTTTCCAACAATCTCTATCACAGCATCAGGAGGGATTCCCGGGATGCCACCTGCGGGTTGGTGTGCGAACAGTGGACGAAATTCGGGGTTTAGCGGACCTGCCTCGAGGAACGCCCCTTTTATATAGCTGCAACACCCACTTTTGTGATGCGATCACTTGAAGGAGGCACATTCGACCAAGTTGACTAAGTGTGGGCGACTTCAAAAGGCCTTGTTCGGCCTTTGCCTCAAGATCAGGATCGAGGTGTCCTTGCAGACACCACCGGCCCTTCACCGTGAAGGTATTGTAGTCATTTGGATCTATCTCCATGCCTTCCTCTATTGGCTTGCGGGTCAAAACAAACCTACTGCCGATGAATCGATCTCCATACTGTTCGCGAATTTGTTGTGCTTTCTTACCATAGTGCATTCGAACAGCATGTGGTTTTGATGTGATCGTTTCCCATTCCGCTCGTTTTCCTTGTTGGACCTTCTGTTGAAGTTCTGGGGGATTATTGCTATGAGGCAATTCTTTTGACATCTTCTTCTTAAGGTATTCGGCCATCAAGCATTCCCAGGACTCCGAGTTGGCAAGTGACACGAGATCGGAGACATCCTGAACACTCAGCGTTTCTTCGGTTCTCGGGCGACTTGCGGCTGGCTCTTCAACTTCGGGATTACTAGAGGGTGATAAGGGTCTCTTGGATCGGTCGGCACATGCATCGTCGACTAGCTGAGGAACTACTTCTTTCATGATTTCTATGAAATCTTCTTGCTTGAGGGCTGGAGGTCTCCACAGCGACATCGGACCATCTTTCCCGGACACTCGACGGCGAACCGGTCCGTATGAACCAGAGCTTTCGGACTCTCTTGGGGGTTCCGAAGGATAAGGTGATGAACTGACATCTCCTCGCTCGCTGGGATTTCCTTCCGGATGACTAGATTGGTGTGTTTCACGAGCTGCTGGTTCTTCTGGGTCCGTGGCCGACGATGTCACGGCTGGCATAGGCACATCAGCAGGTCGTTGTTCGACCATTCTAGGTTCATCACTTGGCGGACGGAGTCGACTGGCTTCGGACATTGGATCAGTTTCCGCAGGATGTTCCCTTGGGTCCACGTCTCCCTCTTGTGGTGGATACGACTGTGGGAGTAGGTCTAGGTACTGACGACTGTGCAGATTACCTTTATCTATCATGTCCTTAATCCCTAGCAGTTCAACATCAGGAGACGATATCAGGCACTTCTCTTCGTTTGTCGCGGGTCGGACTTGCTCAGGTGCACATCGAATCACCTGCCTACGATGAATCAACACGAGATTTCTGCCAACATGTCCTAATACGATGGCTACCCCATACCACTGTCCCCCTTGCTGCAACTGACCTTGAACCCACTTTTGGTTTCGCCATTAGGCCACCATGTCCCCTGGCTGAAAGGAAACTGGTTTCCGAGGTCGAGCCAGGAGTGCTACTCGCATTGCTCGGTCGTCCTGCATTTGGACCAGTGCCATCCGAGCAGAGGTTCTCATGGCTTGTGTCCGACTGATTGCCTCATCGGTCAATGATGCGGTCGCTGGCACAATGGACAACGGCTCACTGAGTAAATCCTGAGGAACATGTGGATTGCGGCCAAACACAAACTGGTAAGGGGTGTATCCATGGATCTGAATCATCTGGTTCTTGACATGGGCATGAGACACACATTCTAGCCACTCTTCTCTATTTCGGGGGGAGTAGTCGTCGATCAACTTTTCCAACACACGGTTGAACCAGCCACCATGAGATTCGCATTTCCCTAACTGCCAATGAGCACCGGCTGCGATAGGTCGCACATGTGTCCCTTCCAGTTCAGCGGGAACAGTCATGGGGTCACCCAGATTTGTCCTGGCAGGGTCCATGATGATCTCCTTTGGGATTCCGGCCCAGGCAATCCAGTGTTCATTGAGCTGTTCACGCAACAAACTGGCTGTTTCCGTTTGGAAGAACGGAATCATGCGCTGAAAGCTGCTGGCTGTATCTACAATGTTCAGAGCTTTGATCTTTTGGTTTGGCTGCCAACCCCGAAGATGTTTCACATCGATGGCTATTTGGTGATTAAACTCAGTTACCCTATTCGGCTGTGCAGGAAGAGGACTCTTTGGCTTGGCTTGGCTTTTACAAAAATCACAGGAGAGTTCACGGGCTAACTTGAGAGCTTGTTCACTGGCATTTCCGTGACGCAAAATCCGGACCAAGTCACAATTTGGTGGGTGGCCCAGGTTCCTGTGCAGTTTGACCAAAACCGGAATGAGCTCTGCATCGGTTCGTTGACTCAGGGCATTGACAGCCAAGACCTCTGACCAGCTCTCTTCAGGAATCGCATCTTCGAGAATGCACACCGCAGGTTCCGCCGATGGTTGCATGGGACTCGAGTCATGACTGCTCATGCGAAAGACCTCTACGGTTTGGAGCACTGCTTGCACACTGCTGTGGGTATCGTCCAGCGTATTCACTGACACTTGAAACCCCTGGGGCACTGCCTGCCACTATGTCATGTGAAGCATGATCACCGGTTCCAGGGCATAACAAACCTAAGGTCGACATGTCTTCATGAGTCACTAGCAACCGGGTGCTCTTGCGGATGAATTTATGACTCTCAGGCAAACGAAGCCCATACCTGCACATGTGCAATTTGACAGTTGTGAACCGACGACACAAGGCTTGAACTTCAGGATATGTCCACAACCTAGACCCCGTCGGATGTTCAAACATTGCTCGACCTCCGAGAGACACTTGTAGCTTGAAAAGCTTACAACACCATCTGATATAACTACGACTCTGTGTCATTCGTTGGAGGTACTCCAGACGGGTCCATTTCGTGCTATTCAAGTGCATCCACCCGCCTTCGTCGGTGCACGGCGGGCACAACACCAGAAGACGTGGCTTCTCCGTCATGAGCTCTTGCTCAACGGCGCTCCTGTGACGACTGAGGCGGAAATCAAAACCATTTATTAGGTCGTATGACTTGGCACGAAAACCTGCTGCTTCGGCGGCGGTCGTGAACCGAGGGGGTGAAAACACCTCCATGACTAAACATCGTTTGACTTTCCTACCCTCTTGAACTGCGAGGCATGCCTGAGCCTGCCGATGCAACTGTCGACATTGGTGATGAGACGGTTGCCACTCTTCCATCATTGCACCTTCAATTGGTTGTCCGACAAAGAAAAACTCAGTTTTCACATGCGGCATACGTTCAAAGAACTTTACCATCGTCTTGTGTTGAGGGGTCCCTGGATCTATCCGGGTATCATCGATGACTTTCGAGGTCTGGATGTTGGTTACCCGCCTACGAAACACATGCTTCCATGCTGGCCCTTGGCGAGACAACCATGGGGTGGTGACGACATCACAGTCCTCCTGCTCCCAAATCGCCGTGTCAGGTGCTGACGGCGAGGTCAACTCGGGGGCATTTGCCGCAGGCATTTCCGGCTCAAGCTGCGGCTCATCAACATGCTCATGAGATGCCGTGGGACCTGGAGAGGCCTCCACAGATGCCATCACTTCTGTAAAAGCGGCTGCGGGCGAACACAAGGAATCTTCCCCAGTCAATTGCACTACATACTGTCCAGCACTGTTGGTTTGGAGGGGAATTGTCTTTCCAAACACCTGGAGGCTGTCATGTGCGAAGTCCAGAGTCGCACCCAATGTTTTGAGTGCTGTGCGGCTCAACAACAATGGAGCATCACCCTTGATCACTGCAGCACGAATCACACCTCGGCGATGAGCTAAGACGACAGGCATCTGAATGGAGACCAAGGATGTCTCCACTTCACCATTTCCGAACTTGAATTGATGTACTTCATCGATGGGCTTTGGAATTGCCCATCCCTTCTGCTTCCAAATCTTCTCAAAAGCACGGAGGGTGGTCTGCCCAACAATGGTTCGACCACAGCCGGAATCCAGGACACCATAGCCTGGGGACGACACAAGCAGAATCTCCTCTGTGGTGGCTGGAGCATTGAGCTGACTCTTCTCATTCACATGCTTGCGAACTTGCTCCAGCAACGTAGGTGTAGCCATCACTGCGGCCACAAAATCCAGTTCTTGCACCACCGCTGCACCGGATGCAGCGCTAGATCCAGAAGTCTTTGACTTGCCAGCTCCTTTGGTCGTCTCTTTTGAACGGCATTCTCGTGCCCAATGGCCTTTGCGGCCGCAACGATTGCAAGTGGAGTTCCTCTTCATCTCCTCAATCTCCACCCGAAAGCTTCGTTTGACATCTCGTGCCTTCTGAAACTGACGTGTTTTCTGAAGGCGGTTCAACTCGTGCCTCTTTTCTTTCCAGGTGGCGGCCAAAACCTCAGCGACTTCGGACTCCTGAAAGGTCTCGGTGTCGGGTCCCGCCTCGACACCAGCATGGTGGTCTTCCAACAACTGCTCAACGTCGGAAAAACCATCATCCCATGTTTCAGCAGTGTCATCGCCCCCATCCTGTTCCTCGGCCAGAGCCACTCCTGCACGCTTACGAGTCATGACCAGCTCCGGGTAGCAGGATCGAAGTGCGGAGGCGATGGATTCCCGCTTCAAGTCACCTCGAGCCCTGGCGATCACCACCGCCTTTTGCTCTTCCGTCAAAGCAGCTCGATGGAGTAGCAGCCATCCCCTGGCCTCATCCGGGAATGAGACTCCAGTCTTGCGGTGACATTTGTCCATCAGCTCGGATGCCCTGGCGGTCCATTGTCTCATGGACTCGCCCTCATGTGAGCGAAGTCCAAAGATCTCGTTCAGGATCTCCCCCAACTCATCCACTGTCTCCTGCTGAGGGAATCGCTTGTCTAAAATGGCCCATAGGGCATCATCGCCGCCCTTCTTCTGGTAGCCTTCGGGATCTAGGTGTTCCACGGCCTCCAAGGCCTTGCCAGAGAGAAGGGTGTATATGTAGGCCCCTCTGGAGCCCTCCGCCAACTTGTCAAGCGTCAGCAGTTTGTTCTTCACCCATTGCTTCCAGCGTTTGTACTCACGGCCATCCTCAGAATCCCCCGAGAAGAAACGGAGCCCACCTTCAGTCGAGGTGGAAGACGTCATCGCTGCCATGCGTAGGACCTTCGCCTGAAGGTCAGGTTCAACGAGCCATGGCGGGAGCCTGCTCTTTGAGCAGGCTCCGCTACCAATTGCGGAGCAACTACCCTTCGCCTGAAGGGATCGATCGGGCTTTTTCACCTCGCGCCGAAAAGTCCCTGGTGGAACGACGAACTCATGCCTGCCATGCGTGCAATCACAATATATATATATATATATAATTGGATGTTGCATGGGCTTGAAAGAGAGGGGAAACAGGCACCGCAGCCGCAGCGGGCGCGGGCCCTCGGACAACCCATGACATCCATGTTGATGAAGACATGTACATGACATCGCACAGATTTGGCGAACCTGGTGGCGAGCATTCCTACGAATCTCGTCATGTTTCGACGGTTCAGTTCCAACAGGGTCCACTGCCCCACCAAGGCCATGGGGAGAGGGCCGATACAGAACTTGGGAGGCGAACCTGCAGTCAAATCCCCTGTCGACAGACAATTATGGCAATTTGAACTTCCTGCCCTGTGGCATTTACCCCAGAACTTCCAAAAGTTGGCAGACTGATGCAGACGGTATTCTTTCGGGTGTGGAGCTAGGCTTCTGGATGCCAAGAACTAGACACCAAGATCAACCAACCAGCACTTTCCGAACTCGGGGTCACCTGGCTGGGCCCCAGCCCACTACTAAGGGACCTCCAGCAAGGACACCCCTGTGTTCAGGTCCAGGAAGGCTTTCGCCAAGTGCAGAGAGAACTGCTTTTGCCATGGTAAGGATGTGGGACCTGATTTGGCACAATACGCGGATGACCAGCGGTTATCAGTTCCTTGGGCGGCTCCGTATCGTCGCGTATCGCGCATATCGTGGGCTTTGACTGGAGAAAGCTCCTGGTCAGCTGCAGTTGACACATGGACAGACCAGTTGTCCTAGTCACCAGACCAGTCTTTGAAGACCTACTCAACTGCCTGGAAGACCTACTTGGTCAACCATTGCAGTTTGACTAGGGGGACCTAAATCATAAACCTTCAAACCCTAGTTCCTTCTCCCTACAGGTCAGTTCCTGACCCAGCAAAACCATGGTTTTTCACCTGGTCCTGGTCACAGCTTTGGTGCTTGGAACGGGCCGCCTGGCTCAGACCGCCAGAGGCCGCCAGAGGTCTGGCGGTCACGCGTTCGGCCTCCCGAGCGGGTCACTCGGTCGAAAACGGGCTCTGTACATAGACCAGGACGTCGAGGTGTCTATAAACAGCTGTGGAGTTCCAAGGACCTTCTGCTCTCTATAACAGAAATATCTATAAACAACCTCTAAGAGTGACCTCTAGAGGTCAAGGGGTGCCCAACAACCACCGGGCTTGGAAGGTCCTGGGATGGGCCTCAGCTTTCGATGGGCAATTCCAAAGGGGTGTAACTATTTAGGGGACATACAGCCTCATACGGCCCTAGACTGGGGTCGGCGGAGGGAAGATTTCTTGAGGTTTGTGTTCCATATTGTTCATTGATGTGTTATGAGGTATATATTAAGTCATTATATATTGTTTGCAGAATGCTGTGGTCCTCCAAGTGTGTTCGACGGCGAGATGAAATGATATGGATGTGTTTGATGTTGCGTTCAGTCGAAACTCGCATCCGGAACTCTGCATAGTTTCATATCCCTGTTTTGTTGCACACTGGCCCAGGAATCCAATACGATCATTTTTGGGGTCAGTCTGGGTGCAAGCACTCCACCAGCATGTCACATCCCCGCCAGTTGAGGTTCTTCTCCATGAAGCAGCCTTTCTTCCCCATCGGCAAGAATGTGGCTCGGCATTTGACAGATGTATGTGAGACAAGCCATGGGCTGGTGCCCATCCCAGCTGGGCTGTGTTATGGGGGCATGCACCATCCCAAGCATGGAAACAAAGCAAGATAAAGCAAGTATGGTGTGCGATAGCAGTTTCTAGATTCTATGTCAGTTGTTGAGCAGGTACGTCCTGTGTTTTTTCTCAGTGGTCCAAGAACACCCATCACCCATCAGAACATCACCACAAACCATGTCGAACAGTCGGTCACTAGGCATTTTTGACGATCTTCATGTGATCGTTGGCCTCGCTTACACCCTGCGGATCCCTGCAGTGAGGGGGAGGGCGTGACGGAGTTGCGCAGAGATTGTCCTCGCAGAGATCGAACTTTCCACAGTTTTTTGGCTACGACGCTTCTGGTTTTTCCGCTTTGCTGACCATGACCTGCAATTATATATAATATATAATTGAAACGTTTGATTTTAGGATCTCAGCTTCACACGAAGTGTTGCTTCACAGAAGCCCAGCACAGAACCATCAACGGACCCCTGCCTTTTTCCTTGGCAAAAGGCGCGGCGCACCGGCTGGGTCGCTGTTGCTTTTTGTGGTCCGAAGCAGCAAGTCTCCTCACCGCTTCGCTGATGCTCTCGCTCTTCAGCCCGAGCGTCTCCTTTACCGACGTGCTCTCGCGCTTGCGCGAGCGTCTCTATAGGTGGTGAAGGTCTTGGACGCCTTGGGCGACCACGGCTGGGTGCCCACGGCCTCGCCCAACTACGGCGGGCCGCTCGACGACAAGGCCGTGCGCTGGGTCGGTGGTGTGTCGGGAAGCGAAGTCGGGAAAACGCGTTGGGCGCTTGGGATTCTTGATGTAGATGTTTGATTATGCACCACCATCCCATTATGGTTGGATACAGTTGATGTAGATATCATCTAAAGTCTAGGATTCCAACTGCATCCAACCACCATGCATGCTAATGCCGATGGAATCCATTGCTTTTTTACTCAGGGATTTTATAGAGTTACGAGACCAGGTGAGACATTTTGTGAGTGGAACGGAAGGAGATGTCTTCAGGAGACTCGATGTGGCTCCATGATACTGGAAGATCTAGCTATCAACCATCAACATCATCAACCCCTGAAATCTATCAACCACCCCCGTGGAGTGTTTGGGAAGCACTGGACGTTATGTGAAGTCAGTCTGGAATAGGATGGAATGGGTTTACATGTGTGAATTTCAGCTGTTGTAGCCAGGGTGTATTGCGTACAGTTGATGCACCGTCGCTGCTGTTTCGGCTGAACAGGGCCCTTGAGCTGATTCGCTGCTGCGAAAAGGAACTGTGCGAGATTCAAACTGGTAGCGGAGCAGGTTCTGAAGGGGCACCCTCAGGATCTGACTCACCCGGGGAGACTCGCTGGATCCGAAACCGTTGAACCCAATTGCGTGACCCTGCGCGCAATCCGTCGAACCGTTGTAATTCCAGTGCTTTGCGAAACTTGTTGAGTTGCGATGTCGCTGGCTGGCCTGCGGTACACGTCCCATGGAGGAAGTATCTCAGGACCACAGGAGACGAAGAGCGGATCATACATCTACAGTGGCAATCCAAATGGTTTCTTCGAATGGGAATTTCGCACCAAGGTCCGCGTTGCTTTGCACAAGCAGAAACATGCGAAGAAGAAGTCAGAGAAGACCTATTCGAGTCCTGGAAGCCAATCAGCCACACCAGAACGTTCTCAGAGGAGGCCGACTCATGCGACCGAAGCTGGGGATGTATCAGAGGATGACGAGGCACGATTTGAAGCTTTTGGAACCCCGAAGTCCGAGAGCGTGGTAGGAGAGGAAGAACCAGCTCTGAGCACTGCCGGACTGGATGATGATGGAGCAGAGTATGCAACACTTGTTCACAAGGTGTTGGAAGGTCTGCGAGGTGATGCATACCTTACAGCTCAAGACATGGGATTGGAGAAGTTGTTGACTTCAACTGGCATTGATGAGTTGATATCGCGTATCCGTGCACAAGTTTTTCCACTTCGACAACAAGAAGCACGTGAGTTGTTCAGAGTGGGTCAACTTCCACATGGTCCCTTGTCTCGCCAAACGACAGAAAGCATGACTAGCTACATTTCACGAAGACGTCGTTGGTGGAGGAAGCTTTTGGAGATGGATGATGGGGTAAGTCTTTCAGACCCCATTGGGGGGGGGGTACTTCTGGAAGGTTCTGGCTTGAGCAAGACAGAACAGCTCATGATCAAAACAGCTGCAGGCGACAACCAATCCTTTGACGTCTACGCCAAGTTCTTGCTTGAATTCCATGGACAGATTCACTTGCGCAGCTGGTCCGCTTTTGGTAACACGAGCCCTCGGAGGCAGAAAGGCGGAGGCAAGTTTTCAGGCAAGTCTTCCTACAAAGGAGGAAAAGGGCGCAGTTGGCAAAGATCTGCGTACATTGTTGAAGATGATTCTTGGGATTATGAAGAGTCCTATGAGGCAGAAGCAGAGGACGACTATGAGCATGAAGCTTATGTTGTAGCAGAAGATGAAGAACCAGATGATGAAGAACATGAAGACTATATCGAAGACCCTGAAGTTGCCACAGCGTTGATGGCAATGGGAGAGTGTGATGATGAAGAAAACGATGTTTCAGAGGAACTGGGCAGCGCAGCCCAGCATCAAATGATGGCCTTTGTCGTGACTGACCAGTTGAAAGGCAAGAGCAAAGGCAAAGGAAAAGGTTCAGGAAAGAAAGGTGGAAAGAGCAAGGGGAAAGGCAAGTATGTGTTCAGGACACAGTTGAGCGTGCAAGACAGGATTGCACGTCTAGCAAAGTTGAAGTCAGTGTCCAAATGCTTGCGTTGTGGAGGAAAAGGACATTGGGCAGGAGACCCAGCCTGCAAGTTCCCCAAGCAGAACGACAAGTCCCCTGGAGGAACGTCGTCGACGAGTAAAGCCACAGCCTATTTTGCATTGAGTGATGATGAGTCTTCTGTTGAAGGTGAATACATGTGTGTTGATGTCAGTGGTCAAACTGTCGAAAGTGGTACGTGCTACATGGCATACAAGATGTCCCCAAAGAAGAAGCTTGAGTTCGAACCGTCAGACCGTGCATCCATGTCGTCAGGAGTGACCAGCAGCCCACCGTCTAGCTTTTCGATGGTCGAGCCAAATGTCCGTCGGTCACCGCAGAAGTCCCCTCCGGTCACGCGTAGGAAGAAGGACATGGAGCAAGACTTGTTGCCTGAAGGTTCGCAGAATGTCTTCGTGTTTGGTCAGCACCAAGGTTTGACATACCATGAAGTGTTGTTCAAATATCCTGGATACTATCAATGGGGATCAGGCGTTTCGCACCCTTCGCGTTGCTTGGCAGATTTTCTGACCTGGGTAACCACGTACTATGAAGTCAGTCAGGACGGAGACGTAAGCCTGAGAGAGCATCCATTGACAGATGTGCCAGTAGAAGCAATTCGACGTACTGGAGACAAGAGTGCCAAGGGAAAACCACCAAATCCCCCGCTAGAGGAATCATGCCGTCGTTGCACCAGATTCACATTTCAAGGTTCAAATGCTTATGTTGAGAACAAGACATGCCTTGACTGCGGAAAGAATGAAAGAAAGAAGAAAGAAAGCAAACCTTCGGCCGATCCCGCAAAGTGCAAGCATGAGGTTACAGATCGTCGAGGCAGTTCGAAAACCACGTCTCGTTGGTACTGCAAGTTGTGTGGAACCACTGTTGACGAGATGCCCCGAGAAGAGGCGCATAAGAGAGAGGCAATGGCAAAGAGTATGGTAGGCATGCGCACCAATGCATTCGACACGACAGCATCCATGATTGAGAATGAAATCAACGATGCATGTATGTCAGCTGAAGGAACTCTAGAGGTTTTGGAGATGTTTCGACAAGAGGTTGAGTGCGAGTTAGAATTTGGCGAACCTGTGAGGGTTGGCGTCCTGTTCGAGATCCTTGCCAATGCCGTGGAGGTCATCAGAGAGGCCGCACCGGAAACTTGCTACATGGGACTGTTGTCGGATCTCAATGAAGCCACAATTGAAAACACACTTCGTCTTGTTGACATCATGGAAGACCCTGGAGTCTGGGCTGTGTTGGATGAAGGATGTAATGCAACTGTGTGTGGACAAGCATGGATCCGAAACGCCAAAGACAAGTATGCACGTCTTGGGTATGATGTAGCTGATTTGCAGTGTGACTCAAAAGCTTTCCGAGGACTCGCCGGAGACACCAAGACTTTGGGCAAGTGTCGAATTCCATTTGCTTTGACCTTTTTGGACCCCGAGACAAAACTTCCGGGAGTCATGGAAACGCATGTTGTCGATGGGAAGATTCCATTACTTTTGTCACAGCATGCTCAAGCTGCATTGCATTTCACGAAATCTATGGGTGATGCCAAGTGCTATGTAGGAAATGCAGAACTTGAACTGTGCAGAGCTAGGAACTCAGGACTTCTATGTGTGAACCTCTCAGAAGGTCTCAAGAGCCTAAAGTCCAAGAGACTCCCAAAGCAACTTCGAGAACTAAAGAACACGGATTATGGCATGAGCTTCAACATCCGTCCATCAGACCAACTGATTGCATTCATGGCTGACGAAGAGCGCCCGACTAGAGGCACTTTCACGCTGGATGACCCTGCTTGTGTGCATGTCCTGACGTGTGGAAAGGAGTTCAATGGCCAGATTGCGAGCTTTGATCGCAGCAAGAGCTTGATTACATTGGGACCCATCTTGGCACAATTTGACCCCGGGAGGCGACTGTTGATCTTTGACTGCATGGGATTTGGAGATCCTCAACACGACCCGCAGTTGCGATCTCACGTCGGTACACATCCGGAAATCATTCGAGGGATGACTGGCAGCGAGAAGACGATGGAAGCATTGCTATATGGACTTCATCACCTGAAGGCTTGCCATGAAAAGGGACAACAGCTGGCTGTCATAGCTTACTGCAGGCGGAACAGACACAGATCTGTATCCTTTGGTTGGTTGTTGGCAACGGCATTCAGCAAGCTATGCCCGAGAGCTCACTTGACCTTGACGCATTCCAACCAGGATCATTCCTGGAGCCAGATGAGCGGCACATGCAAGGGCAAATGTGCGATGTGCACGCATGAGTCGCATGATGCTTTGGAAGCAGCCTTGGGGTCAAGGGACGATGTCTTGAGGCAGTTCGGGTTGAAGGCGACTCCAACATACAGTCATGTTGGCTTGGTGGTATTCGATTCGGAAGTTGAAGCCCGAGAGAGCGATCGAAGATCCCAGGCACCAGTCGGTTCCAGAGTACTACCGCCGCCGCCATGTCCGAAACGACCACCAGTCCTCCGACCAGCGGTGGTAAAGGCGGCGAGTGTGGCGAAGGCGCCAGTCCCCGTGCCAAAAGGGACACACACCATGTCCCATAGAGGACCAGGATCCGTGAGGGCAACATCACCAGACCCACAACTCGCTGCAGCAACACCCAAGGCACCAGCACCTGAAGCACCAGCAGCCGAGGCATCAGCACCCGAAGAAGAGAGTCGATACAATGAAAATGCTGAACTTCGCCGTCGAGACAAGGCCGAGACCTCAAGACAGGCAGAACCGAGGGGTGAATCAGTTGCTACAAGTCAGCCTGATGCCGCGACACAGGCCTTGCTACAGACTGTTGAGTTGTTGACACAGCAGGTGAAGCAAATGCAGGAGCGAGAGTACGAGAGGAGACGATCACGTTCAAGAGACAGACGTCGACGAGAGCGATCAGACAGCCGGGACTATCATCGTGGAAGAAGACGTGGCAATAGCAGAGAATACCGGCGTGGAAGGAGCAGAAGCCTGTCGAGGAGAAGGTCACCTTCATTTGGCCGCATTCCGACACCTCCAAAGCTGATCCCGAGAGAGCCGGAAGGACCGCCACCCAGATGGCATTACTATGGATCAGGTCGTGGAACCAGTCGAGACTCAGAACAGTCAGCTTGGCAAGAACGTCGATTTGTGTCTTCATCAGAGCGCCCAGGAACAACGCATTTCCCAAGAGCCACAGGAGCATGGCCGTCGCATCTCGAATTCCCTACGGTTGAAGGCGATGGACCGTGGAATCGTCGAGTGAACCTCGAACACATGCCGCTTGAGTTGCTTGACAGAATCTGGGATTCAGTGCCAGATTTGGGAATGAAGGCATCGCGTTGTGCCCTTCGCTGGGTAGGACCTTTCTTCCCTGGGTCCACGTCACTTACCAGCAAGGAGATTGCCAAGTCGAATCACGAGCTCAACGTGAAGATCGTCATCCAACATGAAACCTATGATCATGGCAAATACTCTTCGAAGCCCAGCAGAGCATACTACACCGACTACATGAAGGACGATGGCTGGCAGGTGTCGAGTTTTGAGCATGTTGAAGGCCAGTGGGAAATGGCATTGTTGAGAAGCAACTTGGACAATCAGCCACAAGAGATTGACTGGCATGTCAAAGGCAGGATCTTGATCTTCTCACCTCCATTTGCAAGACCTGAAGAACACGAAGATGTCGTAGAAGAAGAGCCCTCAGGAGGCGATGACGATGAAGAAGGAAATGGTGGTCAAGAACCGCCTGGTGATGATGACGAAAATGGAGACGGGCCGAGCGGAGGACCTTCGAAACGCACGAAGACAGAGATCACAGAGATGGCAAAACCAGTGGAGACGGCAGAAGAGACTCCCAAGGAGGAGAAGATGGACGATGCACTTGATGCTGAACCTGTTGAACCGTTCCATGGCTGCACCGCTATCGATCCGTCGAACGCACCCAAGGAGGAATTGTCAGACGATGACGTAGTCACCATGAGTACACAAAGCACTCCGGATCGTCCGACCAGCTCGCGTGAGGTGCTCGACCGAGACAAGTTCATCATGAGCCGCTTCCAAGGGGAGATCGAGCTGAGCTCCGAAAGCGATGGTCACGCATTCGTAGCTCTGGATCACCGGACTATGAACAAAGGAGAAAAACAAGTGTTTGTCGCCGGCCTGCAGACTTTGCAAGAGAATGACTCAGTCCTGCATGCCCTAGTTTCGAACAACCCGTTGAGTGTGCAACACATGGTCATTGTCAAGGATGACATGTTGATCAATGCACCCCAGAGTGCAAAGATATTCGATGTAGGAGCAAACTGGGTGAAGACCCGCAAGGAGGTCATCAAGCACATTTCAAATAAGATCCCTGGTTTGGTTGTACTGTTTTTGGAGAACACGGACCCCAGGAGGATTTGGAATGATATGCTCATGGAAGTCGACATGTATGGTTGCAACCTTCTTCTTTTCACACCACTTCTCGAGATATCTGTCGAACACTCCATTTGCCTTGGTGGTGACCTAGAGTTTGCCTTGGCAGGTCCACAAAGCCCCAAGCTCTTGGAGGCGCTGGAAGGTTGGTGCGGAGAGAACATGACCCCAAAATGTTTCGAAGACGCGAAATCGACAAGACTCCTAGAGATGTTGAACACCATGTCAGAAGAAACTTATTTGGAGCATTTTGCACGGACATGTTTTGTCGCAGACGAACTCGAAGACATTTCTGAAATCGAGGACAGTGACATTGAGGGAGTGTTTCAGGAAACCAAACATGATGATGGAAAACCGTTGACGGCAAGAGAACAAGAAGAACTCATGCTAGATCAACTTGCATTGCCCGGAGCCGACATGACGGAACAGAAACGGAGACGACTGTGGCGTGCTCTCCCCCAGAGGACTCGCATTGCAATTCGTCGCTTGCATCGACAGTTCGGACATCCCGCACCGTCAACTTTGAAGAATATCTTAAAGGCAGGTAAGGCAAGCAAGGAGTTAATCGAAGCTGCACGTCTCGTCCGTTGTCAGTCCTGCGAAGACACTGCACCACGTCCCCGTGACCATCCGGTAGGAAATAGTAATTTCCAGTATGAGTTCAATGCCATGCTAGGTCTTGACGTCACAGAAATGAAGGACTATGCAGGGAACAAGTACAGCATTCTCACGATGCTGGACATTTCGACAGGATTCCATTTGTCAGAGGTTGTCAAAGAAGGTGGAGGTATGCCAACGTCAGAAGCCTGTGCACAAGCTATCCTTCGCAGATGGATCAGTTGGGCAGGTTTTCCAAAGGCCGCAATCATGGATAGAGGTGTCCACAACCGAGGTGAGGTATCCAAGCTGTTCGCTTCGCACGGTGTTGAGATCTTCTATGCACCATTGGAAACCCCATCAGCCATTGGCAAGGTTGAAAGGCACCAAGGTATCCTGAAGGCAATTCTCAGGAAGACTATCCACGACATGGAAGCCGTTGGTCGCAATGCGTTTGAAACATGTTTGCACGAGTGCACTTCCGTGAAAAACCATATGCAAAGAGTCCAAGGCTATTCTCCAGCACAATGGGTCCTGGGTAGGAACCCAAGAGTTCCAGGATCTGTGACAGACATGGATGAGGCAGGAAACTTGGGCATCTTGGAGAACAAGCTTGACCCTGCAGCAAGCTATCATTTGTGTCACGCATCCCGTATGGCTGCACAAAAGGCATTCATCCATTTGGATACAAGCTCCCGTGTTGCAAGAGCACTGACCAGGAATGCTGCAGTCCAGAAAAAGAAGTCATTTGTGGTTGGAGACCTTGTGGTCTACCGTCGAGACACCCAGCAAGGTGGAACCGTGTGGTCCACTGCTTCGCGTGTGATTGGCATCGACCCGCACAATGGCATCTGGTTGCTACATGAAGGTATTCCTATTTTGTGTGCCGCCGGAAAACTCAGATCAGCCAATGAGAGTGAATCTTTGGCCTACTCTATTTTGAACAACATCCCAGTATTCCCGGAGGCAGTGACATTGGGACAGCAGAAGTACATCCGAATGATGGACGAAGAAGCGAGCCCTAAGAAGGGACAGAAGAGAGAAGCACAAGCAGAAGATAAGACGGGCAAGGCTGCCCGATCATCTGCAAGCGCGAGTGGAAGCGCAGTCGCAGTTCCGATGACCCCCGGAGGCATTGGTGGTGATGATGAGGTCATGCTTGCATTGGTTGACAATGAAGATCATTGGAGAATCTCTGAGAACCATGCAATTCGTGTTCACAACAAGAGGAGATTCCATGACTTTCATCCGCTGCATGACGGAGATGTTCCGGAAGGATTCGGAGGAAGACGCGTAACCAGAAAAGTCTATGAAGACGGAAGTCGAATGACCAGCGAGTCCATGCCGGGCATGGATGATGTTGATTCTCGCGCATGGACAGGTTTCACAATCTTTACACGGGTAAAACACCCGTTGATCGCCATGGCCGCTGCTGACGACACTGAACTCGATGCTGCAGAGTTTCGAGCCTTTGTGGCTCAACGCTTTGGAGAAAACAGTGAGACGCAGGTTGGCAAGGTGGCAAAGACGCTGCAATACGACCGATGCACTCCCGAGATGCAAGCCCGCATCTTGGATGCACGTCGTGCAGAGTGGAGCAAATATAGGAGCTTCAATGCTGCAATGCCTATTCGAGGCAAGGAATTGGAAGAGTTACTTCAAGAAGGGCATGTTCCTATTCCTATGCAATGGGTAGATGTGGATAAGCAAGCTCATCTGACAGGTACGCCTGAACATCGGCCAGAAAACAGATCTCGGTTAGTAGCTTGTGGAAATCACGAACAAGTGAGCCGTGATTCACAGGGTATTCGTTGCGATAGCCCCACTGCTGAGACTGAAGGACACATGTTGATTGCAAGCTTCGCATCAAGCCATCGTGTGACCCTATATGCGGCAGATGTTTCCTCAGCGTATTTTCAAAGTCAGCCTATGACGAGGTTGCTGTTGCTCAAACAGCCACGTGGAGGAATTCCAAGCCCGGATGTTCCACCGGATGCAATGTTAGTTGCACGCCTTCCGATCTATGGCACGATCGATGCTGGCAGAGGTTTTTACTTGAGGATGAATGGTGAGATCACCAGTGCCGGATTGAAGTGCAGTCGCATTACACCTGCATTGTACTATTTGCACAATTCCAAGGGAAAGTTGATAGGCATGGTCGCGACACATGTCGACGACTTGTTGTATTGCTACCTTGACGAAGGCAAGAAGACAATTGAAGGTATCCTCAAAAGGTTCACAATTGGCAAAACAGAATCGGGAAGGTTCCGATACTGCGGACGTCAGTTCGTACAGCATGAGGACTACTCCGTAAGCATTTCTACAAGTGAAAACTGTAGAACAGTGAAGCCGATCGAAATCGACAAGCACCGGAAGCTGTCGGAAAAGGTGACAGAGAAGGAGTTGACAAGCCTCAGGAGCGTTGTTGGTAGTTTGGCTTGGGTTGCCCGTTATGGAAGACCAGACCTTTGTTACCGTGTGAATGAGATGCAGCGTGCATGTAGCGCAAAGGCAACAGTGCAAGACTTGAAGAATGCCAACAAGGTTGTTGAATTGGCACTTCAAGGAAGTGACTTGCAGATCACCTTCAAGAGTGATTGGATTGACTGGAGCGATCTGGCAGTCGTGACATTTAGCGACGCAAGTTTCGCAAACAAAGAAGGCTTTAAGAGTCAGCAAGGCCGCATTCACTACATAACGAATGCGAGCAGCCTCAAGGAAGGCAGTCACAGAATGCATCTGATCAGCTTTGGTTCAACTACCCTCAAAAGGGTGTGTCGTGCTACATTGCAAGCAGAAGCATATGCTCTGCAAACTGCAGTCGAACATGGAGACCGCCTACGATGCCTGATTTGTGAGTTGACCGGACATCTTGATGACTTCAAGAACTGGCATGAAGAAACCCAGAGGCGAATGGCACACGTGTACTACACGGATTGCAGGAGCTTATCGGACCATTTACTGGCAGAAGTTCCAAGAAAGGTACAGGACAAGAGGCTTGGCATAGAACTTGCCGCATTGAGGCAAGGAGTGTGGACTGTGAGTGGCGAGAAAACATCGGAGATCTACAGTCCCTATGGTGACCACCTGAGGTGGATTGAGACATCGAAGCAATTGGCAGACCCGCTAACCAAGAGCATGAAGCCGGACTACCTCCTCAAGACACTGGAAAGTGGCCTTGTGAATGTCGAGAACAGTGGCGCATGCGAGAAGGGAGCCAAGAAGAAAGATGAAGAAGTCTCACCTGACTTGTTTTGAGAATTCGACATGGAATGGCATGGTTTACGGCCCCACGGGGAATAGAGTTGCTTGGCTGCCTTTGTACAACTTGAACTGTAAAGCCCGCAACACACCTGTAGATAAGACGGGTGTGAATTTCAGCTGTTGTAGCCAGGGTGTATTGCGTACAGTTGATGCACCGTCGCTGCTGTTTCGGCTGAACAGGGCCCTTGAGCTGATTCGCTGCTGCGAAAAGGAACTGTGCGAGATTCAAACATGTATACTGTGGAGTTTCTTTCCGGGTCAGTCATTAAAGTGTTGCATCGTGAAAGACTTGCAGTGACTTGATCTTCACATATCTTCACTATGTTCATTGTCCAAGAATACCCCAGACACTCCATGTATGGTATACTTACCTACATTGGGGTGGTTAGTCGTGCCTGGGTACTGGATCTCTTCGGATCTCTTTGGTTCCGATCGGCCCCCGCGACCCATGCGGATTCGTTGTGAAACACAGGCCTCCGTCGATTGGCCGATGATCGTGTTCAAGAAGGCGGGCGGGCCGGAGTTCTTCGTGCGGAGCAGCCGAAACGGGCGAAACACCAGCACCAGGAGATGACTGAATATTCAGAATGGGACCTTGAATACTATTGACACAAATATATGATGTAACTTAATTACGCTCTATAGGTTCTTACATGTTATTACATGTTCTTGACTGCAAAATGACGTCCTGCCAGCGCTCTATGTCCACCCGAAGCCTGGGTCGTACCGTCACCGCAGCTCCGACCTGACCACTCCGTTACCGCTCCGTCACCGCGAAAAGGACACGGCAGAGCTCTATGAGAAGCAGACGTTGCTGATGGCGGTGAAGGATCAGAACATCCCAGGAGAGTGGATCAGAGGCTGAACATCAGAGGCTTTCGGAGGCTTTCTGGGCCTAGTTCGGTACCCCCAGTTCGGTAAACTTATCCCTATAGTAGGGTCGTTTCTACCCCTAGTTCTGAACTAGGACCCTATCCATATAGGTACCCCACTAGGGTCCTAGTTCAGGTCACTGGCTACCTCTCTTGGTTCTGCGCTCGCGACGTGAATCACTTCCACCCAACTGGAAGACCCATGGGACCGGAAGATTGATCTCGATCAGTTGGGTTGGTTGATTTTCAGGCGTCAAGGTAGGCATCATATACCAGCAGTCACGTTTTTGTTCTTGGTGCGATCCATGGAGGTAGGAGTTGGGTTGTCGGGGTGCCCCTGTCACATCCACTCTAGGGACTAAACACCACCCCGTCTTGTGACTCTAAGTGTCCATCCCATGGAGTGGATGGAAGGTAACAGCTCCCATCCAGCCGTGGAGGTGAGGCACAGATCGGCGTAACCTACGCAACCCGACAGGGGCACCCAATTTCCAATGGTCAGCCCGGCTTTTGTTATTTTTGCAGGTTTGAGAGCAGAATCCAGATCAAGAAGACATCACCTCAGATGAGGGGCAGATCACATGCCTCAACACTTCATGCAACATGCACCTTTTGAATCCCAACCCTTATTTAACAACTACCCCACCCCAAACTTCTGCCTTTTGCCTTCTTCACTTTCAACTGGAACTGACTCGTCAGTTCTTCATAGTTCTTCCCCCAGCTCCTTGACTCATAGCTCCGCTCCTCCGCTCATCTCCAACGACCCCACCGCTGACCCCGAGAGGAAAGCTGATGGCCTGTGGCCCCGCGGAGGTGATCTCGCAGCTCAAGGGCAGCTTTGCCGCGCGGCTCAAGCAGGTCTCCCCCGCGGCACAGGAAGCCTTCGACGAGTACGACACCCAGCAAGAGTGGGATGTGGTTCCTTGGAGCGGAGAACAGGCGGGAAGGGGAAGAAGCAACTGAGCTGACACTACTGAGCTGACATGGGGTGGTTAATAGATACCCGTGACCACCAATTGGCACCCCTTAGCGTTTTCCAGATCTCCTGGCGTGGGTCGTGTACCTGGAACCTCGGTCGCGATTCCCATCTTTGTTGAGGACTACTTTGGACATTCTCCTGGGATGTTCTCACCCTTGTGAATCATGGGATGTTCTCTTTGCACTGCCAGGATCATACCCAGATCTTCCTTTTCATTTCTTCCAGCCGCGGTGTCCTGTACGCTGGACGATCGATTGTGAGTGTCCGAAATCGATCGATCGATGGAATTGGGCACCCAATGGCACCCAGACATCATCATCGGGCGCCGATCGGTCGCCGGTCGGAGTTGTTGGGCGCCGAGGTTTGGAGAGAGACTTCGATCACCAGCGGGATGCAAGCCTTCAGTGGAAGCCTTAGACATCGGAAAAAGCACCGGAACCGACCGGGCCCATGGCAGCGAAGGCTTTTGAAGATGATGGAGCATAGCCCCTGATGAGTGGAGGCTTGTGCGAGATGTTGAAATGCTCCTTTCCAGATCACACGTGACCACAAGCTGTGCCACTAGCTACAGCTTTCGTGAGTTCAGAGCGAAGTGACCATGCGCTGGATGCCGAGAATCCTGAGAATGACTAAGTTGGTCGCGAAGACATCACACCCTGTTCGCCGTCGCCGTTGCTGGCGGATCATCCGATCTCGAATTCTCTGATGCGACCGCGATCGGAGGACCGGTTTCCGGGTTTCCCTCCGATCGCTTCGTCCTCCGTCCGTGAACGGACGGTCCCAGGCTTGGCGAAGCCATATTTCCCCAAAGGCCAGGTGGTTTTGCCCCTTCTGGAGGCCCGGCAGCTTGAGCCGGGTGAGAGGGACCGGGCAGGTGGAGAAGACAAGCGGCTTCATCTACTGTTTTTGAAGCTTGATCAGTCCAACCCCCGAGGCAGAAGAGATTTCACAGCGCCAAATGGATCAACAACATATCAATCACTTTCAGCTTATATGTTCTTATGTTCCATCATCTCTATGATGATGATGAGATCGCATGAGGTGCACGGGTCCTCAGGATTAGTCAAGTGACTTCACCCCCAGTGGGGGAAGAAGGTCTTGGGGGTTTGATCTGGTTGGCGACGCGACCTTCGGGAAGAGCGCGGACCGTTTGGAGGTCCGCTCTAGTTTGAGTGTTGATGAGCGGAACATGGAACTGTCCCGCTCGGACAACTCAGGCTGGACTGGAACAAGACAAACGTCTTGTAGAAAGATGGAGAAAGCTGGCATGGCGACAGCTAGCATGGACGCTACTAGGGGCTCCTGGCCTCACTACTAGGAGCAAGGACGCTACTAGGGGCTCCTGGCATGGCGACAGCTAGCATGGCTCTGATGTGAATTCCATGTCGATCGCCCGCATTCCGTCGACCGGCCCGCCTCATCAGCTCCAAGGGGGTTTTGGCTGGGCCACTGGGAGGAAGTAAGAAGATGTCATGGATTGAGAGTAGGTGGCGCAAAGTCATTCTGCCAAGTCATGCTGCCCCATGTTCCAGTGTACTTTGGGAGGGTTCCAGATAGGGATAGGGTTGATGTGAAACCCCAAATGCCATGGGTCTGAATCTGAAGCCCGGTGTTTCCTGGTGTCCACCCGGAGGTGTTTCATCAGTCCCACGGTCCTGGATGTGTTGCATCACAGCTTCTTCCGATCAGACCCAGAGTGACTCAATCAGATTCAGATTTTGCAGAGACGTAAAGGGTGCGCATTCCTTCTGAATCCTTCTTTTCTCCGGTGTTTCTTTCTCGTTTTTCCGAGACTTCCTGGGCAGGAGGTCTACAAGTTGGGTTGGCATTTAGTTTGTGGCCCCAACTTTGGTGGAATCAAAGTGGACTCTGAGCTGAAAAATGATCAGATAGCAGCAGCATCGTGGTCGCCACAAGCAGCTCTCAAGGTGTAGGCTCCAATGGTTCCAGACGTTCTGAAGCGAGACTCTTCAGGTGCGAAAGCACATCCCAACAAAGACAACGACGATAAGCCTGGGTATGCCTGGGTATGCTATTTCAGAGGTGTACATATTCCACCGAAAGTCAGCGGAATTTGGGATCGAATCACTTGGAAGCCCTCGAATCACTTCAAATTTCCGTAGGGGCAGGCATGATCAGTTTTGTTGCTTCACACGGGGATCGACATGTCAAGCATTTCTAGCACTTACCTAAGTACGCCATCTATACCAGGATCCTCCAAGAAGCTATTTGTTTCTGGGCACCTGTTGTCACCAGGAAGCACCTGTGAAGTCGGGTGCTGGTATAATTGCACATGTCCAGAAAGAGTTATTTGGAATGTTCTTGAGCTGGAGCTTGCATCCCCACGAGTTCTACCGCCACCGGCTCGGCCGGCTCGAACCAATCCCTGAATTACTGATAGGGCCTATATGGCTGTGCAACTGCTGCGTGGCAATGACTGGGATCTTGGGTGTGCCGGAGACGTTGTCAAAGTCCATGACCCATCACTCATGCAATGAGGGAGGCAGGGACAGCACAGCTAACATGGGGACAGGTCAGCCCTGGCAGCCCTGGTCCGCCATTTTGCCGCGAACGACCTTCATAGGTCAAGTGGTTTGTTCTCTGGGCTTTGACCCAGAGCTAACAGTTAGCTAACATGTCCATATGTCTCTCTTGAACTCTCAGTTGACTCATTACCAAGTCAGCCGCACACCTTCTTCCGCGAACCTGGGGGCACCAAACGGAGAGTTTCGCGCGCGAGTCACAAGGATCCCTGAGTCACCCCAAAAGCTCACGTCCAGCACTCCGAGGATTGGCCATGTTTGGTCTTCAAAAAACTGAAGCAGCCAAGCACTTCGGGTGCGTTGGCTTTTGGAGCAGTGAAGGATCAAAATATTCCTGGAAAGTGTCTCGAAGAAAGGGTGGTTGCGTTTGGATGATTGTGACCATTTTGTAGGAGTAGATGGAAAGATTAAAGATGGTTCAACATGTTCAACGCCTTTTGGAGTGTTATGGCGCCCTTTTAGACGGACATAGGTGTGACTTGAAGTTTTGTCTCATTCTTTTCCTCCTAGCTTGAACTTAAAAAGATGTTGGCGGAACTTCGTGCGGACCACAGTAGTCAGTCAACATGATTGCACCCCAATGCAGCTAAAGCATGCTAAAGCACAATCCGTTTGGAGGACTGATGTCTCGTTTTGGGTCAAACAACTGTTTCATAAAGGGTTCTAGTTTGCGGATTTGTGCTGGGCTTTCTGGACCACGTGCCCGGATCGATCTTAAAGAGAAGCATCCACAACAAGTGTAAGGCAGTCTAATGGAGACCTGGAAGATCGAGGTCTAGGTCAGTGCAGAATCGATATGGCTCATGGACTCATGGAGGTTCAGTCCTCATGGAGGTTCAGTCCTGATTTTGAAGTCCTGGGCTCCTGGAAAAACACGATCCTTTCTATACTTGCCATATGGTATTTCCATTAGCCTGCCTGTACCCTACAAACACTTAGTGGATTTCAATGGACAGGCCCAGAGTTGTGTTTGCATCGATCTATGTCTTAACATTTCCGCTTTCCGTGAGCAATGCTGAAATGGGTGTCCCTGTATGTGCTCCCTTTGTAAGGCGTAAGGGTCGATAGGAGGGTCTACCGTAGCGGTCGTTCCAACCACATCAGATCAGCCAGGTTCTGCATCA
This sequence comes from Durusdinium trenchii, assembly GCA_963970005.1. Taxonomy (NCBI): domain Eukaryota; class Dinophyceae; order Suessiales; family Symbiodiniaceae; genus Durusdinium; species Durusdinium trenchii. Next base: position 760,789 of record CAXAMN010026139.1, read on the forward strand.
CAACCACGCCATCGGAACTGACAGCTGTGACGCAGACCATCCACGAAGCGCTGCGCAAAGTCTCCGGCAACGAGGGGATCACCATTGAGAAAGACGAGTACGACGCGGACCATGGCCAAGTCATCCGCAAAACGTCCATCACCACGGGGTGGCCCAGCTGCTGTCCAGGACTAGGTCTAGGAACCTAATTAGCGGACTTTGGGGACCGGACCCCAAAGGTGCCAGCTCATTTGGGACTGGGGAGTCACTTTCTAACGAACACATCGGACCATACCTTGTCCCTATAGGCCCTATAGGGCTCCAGTCGTAGCTTCGAGAATGGGACTGGACTGGGGTGCGTTCGGGTCCATACCTGAGGAGGTACGACGCTCCAGCCCTTCGTTGAATCCCGAAGGATCCGGGGTTTCGAGCCGACCCTGGACCCTCCAAAGGTATACAGTGTAGCCTTCCTCACCGTACCTGAGAAGGTACGACTGGATTTTGGTAGGTCCTGTAACGCACCTCATCCATCCAATGATGTACTTGTTTGAGAATGTCCAATTGGTTTTGGTAACTCTTCCAGTTCCGTGGAGTATTTCGGTCTGTTGCCTCCTTCTTCCGGTCCGTGATGCCGGGGAGGAGAGGGTTTTTGGGTCGAAGCAATCCCCCCATCTTTGGGGCCGGCCGGGCCGGATCGGTTGCAATCCTTTGGACCCTGAGGATCGGCGATCGGCAGAAATCCAAACTGATCCAAAATCCAACTCCTGAGAGTTTGGAGAACTGGAACCCTTCAATGTGACCATAGATCGACCTGGGGGAACCAGCGTGAAAGTGCAACTGGCCATTCAATAGGTCGACTACTGCGAAAAGCAGTGCAAGAAGAATTGTCCCGAGGGACCCCAGAAGCAGCCGAACTGTGTTCCAGTATTGTCAATAGTCTGAAACATTGGATCCATGATGATCCATGCTTCCACATGCTCCTTTGAAGGTGTAACGTCTTTTGGAGTGGATCACTTGAGGGGTCCTATCCTATAGACACTGGATGGGACTGCAAGAGTGACCTCCCAATCATGGGTCATGATGCAAATCTCGAGGCCTGTCATATGAGGGCAGGCGAGTCTTTTGACTATGCCCGTGTTCGCCATACTCCTCCATTCACCGTGCCATACTCGCCACCTGTCCATCGCACCCGAGGGCCATGGCCTTTGGGACGTCCTACTTCCCGCGAAAGGACACCCGACGTCTGAACGTTGGAACGGGCGGCGCGTGTGCGCTCGGGGGTTCCCTCGCTTTGGACGTGAAGTCGACCGCTTTCTCTCTCCACTCGCCGAACTAGCGAACGGCTGAACTCTTCGAGAAGGCGATGGAGAGAGAGAGAGAGAAGATCTACCAAAAAAGTCGAACTTGATGAGTGATGCGTATCCTGGAGCAGACCTTGCAAAGTCAAGAGCACGGAGGGAAGAACAAACAGCAACCTATAATGGTCATGTAATGATCGAAGAGCATGACAAGTTTCCTTTGTATTGTTTTTTTGATGTCCACATGTTCTATTGATTCCATGCTTGTCCAGGATGACTCTAATCTATGCTGGTGCTTTTTTTTGAAGCCTTCCAACAAACTTCACCCGTAAAGTTGGCTCGGTAGTCTCTCCAAGTTCCCTATGTGGGGGAGGCATGGGCGCCCGCGAAATCGCTCCGAAATTGCTCCGAAGCGATGTCCTTACAGTGGAAGCCATCGCTATGGAGGCCATCCCTACGGTCGTAACAATAAGGCTTTTTACATATGGGTTATATAATATATTGGTCTTTGAAGCTTCTTAGCAAAAGGAAAGCAATCCAAAACCTTCCAACAAGCGTGGAGCGTTTGGTCTCTGACTGACTGGAAACTCAGCGGTAACCATTGCAAGGACATGTGAAAACGAAACGAACAGGTTTTGATTAAAATCAGAAATCATCAGGTCTAGATGCAGAGCCTTATTTCACAACACCTCCATCAATGGACAATGTGCCCGACTGCTTGACTCCTTGATGTTACACCACGCTTTGAACCAGCAAGGGAGCAAAACCCTTGTTCACCACCAAGTTCAGAATGCTTTGGAAGACCAGCTAGCATGCCGCAATCAGAAATCAACACAACCATCAGTCATCAGCCCAAATGTGGCCAGGTGTTTGAGCCATGGCCATGCGAATGTCCGCGCTGCCAAGTGGTGAAAGCATGTTTCTTGAAGTCACGGAGGTGACAGGCCTGGCGCTCAAGCAGATCAAGGAGGGACAGCCGAGCTGGGATGAGCTCACTCGCAGCACTACGGCCTGCACAGGCAGGGAGCCTTCAGCAGATCAAAGAGCAACAGCCGAGCACGAGCCGATCGTCGGCGACGGTGCCGGCTGATCGTGTGGCTCGCCAGCGGTCGGACATCGACAGACGCCGAGTCATGGCCGATTTGCTTACTTGTGTGTGGTCTTCAAGCTGATTCTTTGGTGATATGCTCCAAGAAATCCCTAGGGCCTGGCCCACATCCTCAGGAACTAGTTAGACCCCTCTGGCACCCACCCCGACCACCTTCTCAGGAGGTGGGCCAGGAGCCCTAGGGAATATGTTGTCGCAAGTCTTGGTGCTGTTGTTGACTCGGAGCTGTGGTCCAAAGCGGTGGAAATCCCTGACAAAACTCACAGCTTTTCCGCGGGTTAGCACATTTTGACCGGTGCTTGGCAAGGAATGAGGGAATGGATCCAATAGAACCTCTATTGGGGAAGCACCAGTCAGCATTTTAGCCAAGTTGACCATCCCAGACTCAGTGACCCACATTGGGGATTATGAATTGACAAGCGATGCCGATCCTTGACAAGCTTGACCATTCCGAACTCAGTGACGCACATTGGAGACCATGAATTTGAGGATTGCATCTCTTTGGCGAGCCTGACAATCTCTAACTCAGTGACTCACATTGGTGCTTCTACCTTTCGTAATCGCAACTCTTTGGTAAACTTGACAATCCCAAACTCAGTGACACACATTGGGAATCATGCCTTTGAGAATTGCAGATCTCTGGCAAACTTGACCATCCCACAGTCAGTAACACACATTGGGGACTGTGCCTTTGTGACTTGCAGCTCTTTGGCAAGTGTGACCATCCTGCACTGGAGTCGGTGACCCACATTGGGTACTATGCCTTTGCGGGTTGCGGCTCTTTGATAGATGTGGCCCTTCCACCCTCAGTGACCCACATTGCGGCTTGTACCTTTCAGGTCTTTGGTGAATTTGACCATCCCGGAGTCTGTGCCTTTGAGGATTGCAAGTCTTTGGTGAACTGGACAATCCCAGACTCGGTGACCCACATTGGGTACTATGCATTTGACGGTTGCAGCTCTTTGGGATGGTGGTTTGGTCCTACTGTGAATTTTAGCCTGCAGTTTCATGACAGCACTTGAGCCGAATGCCGTGGCCACCACTCTCGAGGTGCGCACAGAGCCTGACGTTTTTCGTTGCGAGCGAAACATGCGTTTCGAGCGTTCGCCCTGCGGTTCGTTTTAGCACACGTTCCGTTGTGTCGGCACCGGAGCCTGCCCATGGTGGAACGCTTTGATCTGTCGTCGGGCGACGACACCTCTTCGGCTTTTGAATGGGGCCCTGAAGAGTTGGACGCCTTCGAACGACTACAGGCTTCCATGGCAGATGTTGATCCAGGTGCAGTACACGCCCCTTCATCTTCGAGCAGCGAGCCGGTTTCTTGGAGGTGTTTGCGGTGTGATTCCGCCTCTTGGCAGGTCGATGATACAGAGCTTGGTACATACAAGTGCTTGTCGTGCGGTCATGACGTGTTCTATCATACATTGCACCCCGCTCAACGACAGACAGTTGAAGGTACTTGGACTTTCATCCCTAAGGCCGGAGGCGAAGATCAGCAGGTGAATGGCCCTCAACCTCATGTCTCCCAGAGGCAGTTCGGTGACCCTTCCAAGGAACCGACACAGGAGACGTTCGAGAGCGAGAGGCACACCACTGATCCTTCTGTTGACCCCTCGAGTCGGTACGATTGGCCTATGGAGAGCGGTTCATTGGCAGCTTCATCGACCTCATCGAGGAGACGTCGCAAGAAGGGAAAGACCACTGCGCAGACTCCCAACCCCAATGTTGATTCACAGACAGTTGACAATGCAGAGCATGTGCGTGCATCAAGATCACCAACAGTTCCTCACCTTCCTGTTCCGTCAAAGACGCAATCAGGTACAGAGCAATCAGAGCTGCTACAGGTGTTGAAGCAATTGTTGGATGACAGACGTGGCGATAGCACATCGTCATGGAACAGCGGAAAGGGCCCGGCACCAGGGCTCAAATGGCGAGGAGGTTCCCCTCCCCAGCCTCCTAAATGGCAGTACGCCTCGACGGACCTCAGAGCATTCGCAAAGTATGAACGAAGAGTTCAGGTTTGGCAGATGCAAGTGCAACACTATTTGACTGGAGCTGAAGCAGGTTTGATGCTTTTCTCTAGCCTCAGTGGCGAACCCGAAGCTGAAGCCGAACACATGGATCTTGAAAAGATCAATGCAAAGGATGGCGTGGCTTACATCCTTTCCTGCCTCAAGGGCCCGTTGGAGCAGAAACTGCTGTATCAGAAGAGAATGCTGCTGTCAAACTATGAGAACATTGCACGGCAAGGGCATGAGACAGTCCGCCAATTCATCAACAGGTACAAGCGCGTTGAAAGGGACCTGCAAAGTGTTGGTATTAGTTCAGCTGCAATGTACGATGCGGAGTCTAGGGGAAACCGCATCTTAGAGCGCTGTAAGTTGGACCCATCATTGCAGAGGCTTGTGTTGATTGGCGCTCAATGCAATCTGGACTTCGACAGCATTGTTGAAAGTTTGCAGTTGCAGTTTCCGGATTTTCGGCCCACGCCAGCAGTGTTTCAGTCAGGTGGTTGGAGACAGAACAACAGTTCCCACAGCCACTACTCCAAAGGCAGCGGCAAGTCGGCAGTCAGTTCATCATCCTCAACGACGGTTCCGTCCTCAGCATCAGCATACAACAGGAGCAAGGGCAAGGGAGGACCACGTCGCGTGTTCCAAGCTGAGCAGGTGGACCCAGCCGATGGGCCTTGTTCAGACACCCTGCACGACATCCCGGAGGAGGAAGCCCAGGAGGAATTCTTCGAGCCACTCGAAGATCAGGCTGATGAAGAGGGCGATCAACAAGAACCGGAAGATGGTGAGCCAGACGGCCTCGACGAGTCATTGGAGAACCTTGCAACAGTCCTCAGTGTGACGTCCAAGAAGCTGCAGTCGACAGTTTTGGGCAGGAAATTCTCTGGCCGTCGATCCATCGAGGAGCGGAAGCGGACTAGTGCATGCTCCGCCTGTGGTGCCATGGGGCACTGGGCGGGTGACGCAGCATGCAGTGCATCATCCACTGGCAAGAGTGCCGGAAAAAAGCAAGAGCAAAGGGAAGGAGCAGTCCAAACGTTTCGGTACTCCAGCCTCCTCATCAAGTGCACCTTCGACAGGTCAACCCAGGAAAGCATTTGTGGTTACGTATGGTGATGAAGATGCACACGATGATGAGCACCAGGGTCAAGACATGTATTTCAACTTCCCCACCAGCTATGTCCTCGCAGAACAATCATGCAAAGTTTACACCACAGAAACCATAGACCTTGCTGGCTACATGGTTTTGGATACTGCATGTCAGCGTTCGTGCGCTGGTGAGAGATGGTTTGCAACACACACCAAGTTGTTACAGAACCATGGGTTGTCCAGTCTGCATCAACATTGTCAAGACAGATTTCAATTTGGTGCAGGTGGAGCGCAGACAGCCGCAGAGCGCTGCTACATGCCGGCCAGCTTTCGTGGCCAGGAGACCCAGGGAGTTCTTTTTGGTGTGAGCATCCTTCCGTTGCCGATTCCATTTCTCGCAAGTCGTGTTCTTTTGGAAGGGCTTGGATGCGTGATTGACTTACAACAAAACGTTTTGCACATGTCCAAGTTGGGTGTTTCAGTTCCCATTGTTCGCAAGCATGGTCACATTGTTGCATGTATTACAGCCTTTCCACCGTTCGCAAGCGAGCTTCCATGTTGGAATGAACTGTTTGATCAAACCTGTTGGGACAAGAAGGCACCAGAGCTTGTTTTGCACCCTGAAGCCGTGTCCGCTCAGAGCAATTCGATCCTCGGCACCTACCGAGCACATGCACAAGACCAAGCAAGCTCCAGAATGGTTGGCTCACTGGAGAACTCTCATTCTCCGGTTGCTGTTGCTAGAGCTCAACGTGATGAAGAGCATGAGCCGGTTGGTGAAGTTGGGCATCCGCCCACGGTCCTGGCTTACAAGTGCCGAACACCAGGAGTTGAAGGAGATGCAGCGCAAGGCACTCATCAGGCCAAAACCGGCCAAGAAGAGCTGCACACACCCAGAGTTCCGCCGTTACGGCAACACACACGGCCGGTTCTCGATGTGTCTCCGTTGCGAGGAAAAGTTCAAGTGGAACACGGAGCACGACGCTTGGGTGGTGTATTCTCCAAAGTCCTCCAGCTCCTCGGCGCTGCCGCCACCATCATCAGCCAATATCCTCTCACTCACGGATTTGGCAGCCAAGACAACGGCAACCAAGAGCAAGCCGCAGCCCAAGAGCAAGCAGCCTCCCATCAAGACATCCAATACTACTTCCAGCCAGAGCTCCAGGACCCAAGGTCCAATGCACTACGCCATGTCGGAGGAGAATTTCAGGGGCAGCGGCTACACCAGGGACGAGTTCGAGGACATCATGAACTCAGTGAGCCCGGAAGCATTCCCTCCGGATTCGGACGATCCGGACATCTTCCGACAGCGGTCGGACGAGGAATGGGAGTGGTGAACGATGAGAACCAACCAGAGCACCAGGACTACTGGGAGAAAATTCGGCTTCAGTGCATCCGCCACCATATCCTCCCAAGACTCCTGTTGCACAACCTCAGCCAAGACAGTTGTCCAGTTCCGAGACATCTCATACACCCACAGTGCCAGGCACACATCCACTATGAGGATGGGACATTTGAAACCATCACGCATCTGCTTGGGATAGACCTGTGACAGTGTGGTCTCTTTCCCTTCCAGTGGTGCACAGGACTGGAGTTGGTGTGGTGTGAGCTTCTTGGTGAGTCGTCGGAGGATCGGCTCACAATTGCCCATAAAGCGATGAGCTTTACGGATCATCTGGCCTTTGCTGTTGGTGGCGCCGTATGCGCCGGCATGGCACACGGTGGACTGTACTCCATCCAGCTTGGTCAGGTCCTGGATGCATTGTTCTTGCCATAGCCTGCTGGTCAACGGGTTTTCGATGAGGAAGCATCGACCTTGTTGGTGCTGTTGTCTGCACCATGCTGCCACCTTTCGAAGAAGGACTCTTGCCTTGGCCCTTCTCATCAGAAGCAAGATCTTCCTGCGAACATAGTTGCAGTTGTCCTGGAGCAAACACCAGTCACGGCAGTCAATGCCCTGAATGAGCACGATGGGTCGTAGTACATCAAGTATCTCTGGCACTCGGTCACGATGTGCGGGCTTACGGAGATCCCATCGGGTGTTGTAGTCGATGGGTTCAGCCGCTGTGAGGTTGAACTCGTGACATCTCTTTGAAATGTTGGCGGTGCCAGCGAAGGTTTCCAAGATGTCAACCCGTGGTGTTTGGTGCTTGTGCTTTCGTAGGTGCTCGTGCACATATTTGTCATCCATGGACTGGCTCATGATGGCATACTCCGTCTCGTAGACCTTGTGTGCTTGTCTCACCTGGGTACGCAAGCTTCTTCGTGCTGCGTTGGTGAGTGGTCCCACTGGCCTGTTCTGGACGTGCTGGATGGTGTATATAGTGCGACCTGTCCAGGGTTGTCGGAGCTGCTGCGGTTTGTCTGAGGTCCAGTGTAACCGTCATCCTGCAAGGCGTCAAAGAAGAAGCACAAGCACGACATCCTGATCGCGGCCACCCCAAGCAGACCTTTCAGATCCACATGGTGACCACCATCTCTGACTGGGCCGAAGCCATAGGTCTAGCCGAGAGCACCTTCCAGGTCACCAGATACAAGAACTTTACCTTGCCGACTTCAGACCCGCTCTTCACCAAGGCAGCCCAGTTGACACAATGGGATCAACTTGAGAGAGTTCAGATCTCATGGCAGCCAATGGTGTGGAGGTTTCCTTCACACATACCACACACACATAGAGCAGCAGCACTGAAGTACACCGACGGCGAGATAGAAGTCTTCGAAGAGGACCTCAAGCTCCTCAGACATCCGAGGGCACGCTTCAAGAAGCCAGTACAACTGGCCATCTTCATGTTCGGTCATGTGAATGAACCACCACCTGAGGCCAAACGACCAAGACTGCAGGGACCACAGCAGCCTGACATAGAGACACCTCCTGATTCATCACAACCATCTATGGCACTACAACCACAGCCAATACAGCAGAGATCACCAGATTATCCTCTACAGATCATCCCAAGACCAGCCGAAGACATCACATTTCCACAGCACATCAAGCTGCCGGCAGAGATCAAGCTGGCAGTTCGACGACTGCACAAGAACATGGGACATCCACGCCCAGCCGAACTTAAGAAGCTGTTGGGCATGAACGGAGTTCGGAACCAAACCATCTACACAGCCATTGACAACATGAAGTGCAACAGCTGTGAACGGACCAAAGGCCCTAGCAGACCAGACCCAGGCAGTGGCATTCCGGATGAAGCAGCCTCCCAATTCGCAGACAGAATCCAAATGGACATCATGTACGTCCGGGACATCCGGGGCGTCAACCACATGATCCTTGGCATCATCGATGAAGTCACACACCTCCACATCGGTGCACTGCTTAAGGACCGCACCCCAGAAGAGGTCAACCGCCAATTCCAGTTGGCCTGGGCCAGACCATTTGGATACCCACTACGACTGAGGACAGACCCAGACGGATCATTCAGATCCACCTTCGAAGAAGCAATGGATGAAGCCGGAGTCTACATCGACTACATCCCAGCAGAGGCCCACCACAAGATTGGCCTCATCGAACGACACAACGCAACATACCGGGAGATCATGGAAAGAGTGATCGATTCCCAGGGCATCTCCGGACCAGATCAGATGGAGATCCTAACGGCCATGACATCACATGCCAAGAACAGCTGCACATGGAGCACAGGCCGCCCACCGTACATAGCTGCATTCGGCCGTATCCCAAGACAGGGTCTTGATCTCCTCAACGACCCCAACGGCCTCGTCACGGGACAAACAAGGTCCCATGCACAGCAATTCGCAGACACCATCCGCGCAGAGGCACAACAACACATAGCAGCAATGGCAGTGGACAGCAGTCTTCGGAGAGCACTGCTCCGAAACACACAGCCACAGAACTCCGATATTCCGGAGATCGGTGCCACAGTGGCATACTGGCGCTGGACAGCACGGTCTGGCAAGAAAAGAGGAGGCTACAAGTTAGCCCGCCTTCTCGGACGTGATCCTGACGGCAAAAGCATGTGGTTGCAAGCAGGCACAAACACCATTCGCGTGGCACCTCATCAGCTACGCATTGCCCGTGGTTTCGAGTGCTGGAACCCTGACTACCAGCAGATCAAAGAGCTGAGGACAGCAGCCGATAATCTGCACCAAGGGCTTCTTCGAGATGAGTCCATTCCAGAACCACCCGAGGACCCAGATCAGCCCCTCGGAACCGACATGCCAGAGGAACCAGTTGACATTCCAACATCAGGCATACCTTTTCTCGTACCACCTCCAGCCACTGAGACCACAGAGCAAAAGCAGCGGCAGCCGCAGGAACATGCCGAAGAAGCAGTGCAGACAGACCCCTATGGACCGCCTGTGAGCCAACAGGTGGAATACCACCTGAACGTCCATTCACCCACATACAACAAGACAGTCATCCAAACCCAAAGCCATTTTGGAATGACTCCCGAACAGTGGATGGAACCACCAGTGAATGCACCAGTGCGAAGGCAGCACCGCTCTCGCACACCAGGTGGCCGTCGACCACGCGACAGGTCAATTGGCCCACCAACACCAGCAGCACCTGAGCTTGAAGATGCACCAGGCCCAGGACCATACACACCGAGGCATGCATTACCTCATGCACCACCTCTTCCAGAACAGGCTGACCCACAGTCAGCACTGACACCAAGTCAGCAGCCTGGGACGACCGAGGTCATCGACGTGGATAAACTGCCAGATAGCGCACCATCACAGCCGCATATGCCACATCTGGAGAACATAGCTCCAACAACACCGCCAGACCTTGTGCAGGAAACTTCCTCTAAGAGGACCAGTTCCGAGATGGAACAACCAATTCCAGCACAACGAACATACAAGGCACTTGTGCTCAAGCACACCCGGCAGCAGCGGCTGACACCCAGCGCATACATCCTCCACGGCTATCACCGCATGGCCACATCCAGAACACCGGCAGACCAGACCCTCCGAGTCTGGGCACGTCGTGACGTGTCATCACAGACACTGCAGACCACGCATCTCACCGGCCCTCCAAAGAGATGCATCCAGCACCGTCGAGTACTCGCCCTTCCAAGCGGCGAAGTGCTTTGGGACGCTCCCTTTTCGGACGCTCAAGATGGGCTCCCCATTTCTCCAGTGCGCACCGACATGGTGACAGAGCTCTGGTACGAACCAGAGACACAATGGCCACACCAAAGCAACCTGGTGATCACACCAGACGGCATGACACAGCAACCAGACCACCACGATGGATCCGAAGATGTGTGTCTACCCTACACAGCACACATGGCATTGAGAGCATATCGCACCACAACCGAGTACATGGGAACCGGAGAGTCTTCAGACTCGGATGCATCAGCAGACGACATGACCAAAGGACACCAAGGCCATGTCAACATCAGCAAAGCCGGCTCCTCACAGACCCTAACAAGACAACAACAGAAAGCATTGGACAAGGAACTGCCTTGGCAAGCAATACTGCAAATGGGAGAAGAAGCCATCCAGCAGTTTGTCGAATCAGCTCGTGCCGAAGAAAAGAGCTGGCAGCGATTCAACTCCGTCCTTCCTTTATCCCAAAAGGAAGCAGACAAGGTCCTGCAAGATCCACAGCTGAGGCGACGCATCCTCAAGGCTCGAGCAGCCTATCGAGACAAGTCCAAAGGCCAAGGACAGTTGCGAGCGAAGACTCGCGTGGTTGCCTTGGGTCATTTAGACCCAGACCTGCATGAACTTAGCGGGGAGAGCGCAACTCCAATGCGCCAAAGCGAGCACGTGCTATATGCATTGTTCGTGAGCGGCCACAACCACCTTTTGCTTGACGGCAAGGACGCCTGGGTGTTGTGGACAGGAGATGTCAAGACAGCATTTTTGCAGGGTGAGCCTGACCCTCGGAAGCTGCCTTTGTTTTTGTCACCGCCCACAGACGGCATCACCAAACGAGCAGGCACATTTCGTTCTCCTCTGTACAAGATCGTTGGCAACATCTACGGTTTGGCAAGTGCACCCAAGACATGGACCAACCATGTCACCAAGACACTCCTGAGTGCAGGATTCCGCCAACACACCCTGGACAAGATGCTCTTTGTCCTTTACGCCAAGTTGCCAGGTACAGAGCACGAAATGTTGGTTGCAGCATTGATTGCATATGTTGATGATTTTCTGTTGGTTCACAATGAACGTTGGGACCGCAGTGCATTGACAAGTTTGTTTGAGTGGGGCAGCAAAGAAGTGCTTACATTGGACAACAGCATTGTCTTCAAGGGCAAAGAGCTGTCACTCCGCCAGCATGGCAACCAGACCTACCTGGCGTTGACTCAAAAGGCCTTCATCGAGGGCATGAAGGTTGGCAGCGTGCAGTGCAAGAAGAGGCTCACTGAAACCATCCTCCCAGAGGACCTGCCTGAACTGCGATCCGTCGCAGGATGTTTGCAATGGTTGTCTGGACAAACCCGACCTGACGTGTCGGCAGTGGTCTCATTGAGCAGTCGTGGAGCCAATGCCACGTACCAGAACTTGTACGACATGTACCTCGCGGTGGAACACCTCCATGCCACAAAGGACCAAGGCGTTTGCATTTGGCCGGTGGCCATCAATTTGCAGACCATGGTGGTCAACTACAGTGACAGTAGTTGGGCAAATGCAGCTGGAAGCGCTTCACAACATGGCAATTTGTTGCTGTTGGCTGAGCCGAAAGCTGTTGATACGGTCAGCACAGGTATGTTGCTGGATTGGAAGAGCTCAAGGTCGGCCAGGATCTGTAGATCCACGTTGAGCGCTGAGGCCAGCGCATGTGACACTGGCATTGACAGGGCTTCGTTCCTTGCCTACCTCCTGACGGAGATACTGATGAATGAAGCAAGCTTCAAGCTGAGCCGAACCCTCAGGATCATCTCCGTGACAGACTGCCGCTCGCTGTATGACGTTCTTTGCAGCGAGAACCCTCGTACCGAAGACAAACGAACCATCGTTGTCATTCGAGGGATTCAGCAGCATGTCTCACGAGAGCAAGTGTTTTGGGTTCCGACCCATTTGCAATGGTCGGATAGCCTCACGAAGATCAGTGAAAAGCTGGTCGAAGGGGTCATGAGTTGGCTGAAAAAGCCATGGATCCAACTCAGAGAGGCTGGCAGAACGCATTCGTCTCAACAAAATAACACGAATGTGAATTTTAGCCTGCAGTTTCATGACAGCACTTGAGCCGAATGCCGTGGCCACCACTCTCGAGGTGCGCACAGAGCCTGACGTTTTTCGTTGCGAGCGAAACATGCGTTTCGAGCGTTCGCCCTGCGGTTCGTTTTAGCACACGTTCCGTTGTGACCTACAGTCGGCGCTGAAGAGGTCGAGTCCTCAGACCTTTGTGATGTGTTCCAAGTGGTTTGATGTTGTGTGACGAGTCGACTGTGCTCTTGCGAGATGCGGAAGTTGTGGGCTCAGGCGTGGCTGCACGTTTCCGGGCCTTGCAGTTTCCGCCGGCAGATGGATGGGACTTTTCCCGGAAGGTTGCACTGAACCACCGCGCCCCCCACAGCTCCAAAGGGCAAAGCAAAGGCGAAAGCACAGGCCCCACCAGCAGCCGCTAGCAGCGCAGCACCAAGCACAGTTGACCCACCTGCCAAAGCAGCTAAGAAGGCAAGACTCAGTGAGGAGAGCGAGGAGGATGGCTTTCCTGAGTTGAAGAGGTCGCTGAGGTCTGCCAAGCGCCAAGCAATCCACACCAGATGAAGTACTACTCGCCCAAAACGGGAATGAACACCACCAGATCACTTTGAAGAACCTGCTGCAAAAGATGAGTTATACCAGGACCTTCCAGTCGAGGTGTCTATAAATAGCCTCTTAGTGGTGATTCGGGGTGCCCAAAAACCACCGGGCTTGGAAGGTCCTGGTATAGACCGTTAGACCTGGTGGAACCAACCATCTCGGACTTTCGAGGTGCTGTCAGATGGCAGGTCGGAGCAGGATGGAGACGTGGGCGGCTTGGAGACCACGCTCGTGACAGGCCTGCACGCTCACAGGTGCATGCTGAAAGCTAATGCAGCTAGTTTGGCACTGGAAGTCCCACCACAGCATACGTGAGGTTACCCTGGTAGGGACTGCCAGCACCTTCATGGATAACATCTTCCAGGACAGGTGACATCATGGACAAAAGCAATGCACTTGCGTAAACGACCAGTGTCTGGCACACAGCAAAATCACCGGAACATTCGTTGAACAGAAGCAATTGGCTCCTCCCACGGTTGTTTACTCTGCGTTCTTGGAGCTTTGGGCCTGAAAAAGATCTCAACTGGTGATGTCTTTTTCTTTTAATGTGGAGACTCTTGTGATATATATAGTTATATAACTATTGGTGAATGGATAAACATAGGTAGGTTAAATTCTCTTGTTCACCCCGACCGGTTCTTTGTCTCATTTGACCTCTTCCGCTGCTTCACCGGACTGCCATCCTGCCATCCATCCAGGAGAGCATTTTGGCCATCACACGCTCCATGGGCCGCTGGTCCACGGTGAGAAGCGGTGGAGAACGGCGGTGTCCAACGTTCTTGCGGTTTCACGAAGGGGAGAAAGGGGAAGAAATCTCCCACTCTGATGATCCAACGAGAGGGCAGTTCAGTGAGTGAAAGTGACCTCACCCGAGAGCTGCGTATGGTTCGGGCGAGCGGCGACCAGACCGCGCAGACCGCGGTTCTGCGTGGTCCCAAGATATGATTGGGGCACCAGGGAGGGGGGCTTCACCGTCGGATGATCAGAGCGACCTCCTTCGTATTTCGTGTGTTCTTCAAAGATTTTTCCAAGTGGAATTACAAGTACACACATGTACACACTCTGTTTTTTTTGGGGGTGGAAGAGTTTTGCGTTTGGCATTTCTGACGAGCTTTGTTCCTCCCGTTGCAACAAACAGATGCAACAAGTTGTTATTTGGTGTCCTCCAGGGTCTCAGAAAATTCAACATGAAGCAGTACTTTGCGAGTAGTGGAAAGAAGTAGAATCAGGTGAATTGGTTCGGGGAAGAGGCCCAAAGGATCCAAAGGGTACAAATATATTGGACTATATTTGAACGTTTGAATGATATTTTTGCAGAACAATAGCATGTCTGCAACATGTGAATGAGCACTTAAGAGCAAACACGATTCACCTGCTGGTTTCCATCGACTCCGAAAAAGCACCTGGTGCGGGAAGAACCGCACCACGTGGCGATTCGCCGAGGCGCCAAAGGCTGGAAGCTTGAGGCATGTCCCATGTTCGGCGGCATGGGCGCGTCCTGGCCCAGTACCTGGGCCGGTACTGCAGCGCGAGAGGTCTGAAGACGGTCGTACGGACCGGTGCCGAACTGCAACGATGCCCAAAAACGAGTGTTGTTGGTCCCCAAAGAGGTAGAAATGGTTTCCAAATGTGTCCAATACAGAACTAGTGGGGATTTACTCTATCTATTTGGGGGTCTGTATACAGAACTCTAGGCGAAAGGCATGGGGAAATCTGGCAGAACAGTGCATTGCACAGTTGAAGTGCGGGAAGCCTTTTTTTTTTCCCGAATGCGTAGCGAAGGGTTCCCGTTTATAGTTGGGGGTCTGGGGGTTGGAGCTGTGTTCGCGTGGCTTGCGTCGTGTCGTCGTTTGTCGTCGTCTCTCGTCGTCTGTCGTCGTCTGTCGTCGTCGTCGCGTCTCAAATTTGCTGCCATTGGGGGAAGCTTTTGCAAGTGACTTTGCATGGATGTGTCACGTGTCAGTTTGCGCCGCTATTCCATTGTGATTTGCGTGACACGGACATGTCGCGCAAGAAACGTGATGCACTTCGCTGCACAGGCGCAGCGTTTTGTGAGATCCGCAGATTACGGCGCAGTTCCATTGGGATTAGCGTTTGGAGAGTCGTGTTTTTGGGGTGTTGGATGTGGCCGTGCCATTGGGATTTGCGTTTCAGGGTGTGGCATCGAAGCTCTGTTTTCGTGACAAGTCTCAGCTGAAATGGCGATTTTGATGGATGGGAGTGTGCTCTGAACGGGTCGAAATCATTCCAAACGTGTGGTGTGGTGCAAATTTTGTTGAAGCTCACATGCGATGATATTGTCACTTTTCGTGGCAGGCGCAGGACTTCGTGCGGGCTTTGAAGCGTGGAAGTGCAATTCTCGTGGCAGGCGCAGGGAATCGTGAGGTTGCGAGGTGTGAGGGAGGTGACATTTCGTGGCAGGCGCAGTACTTTGTGCGCGTTAGACGCGTGGATGGGGAAAGATTCGTGGCA
>CAXAMN010026139.1:781173-796295 GCA_963970005.1 Durusdinium trenchii
AGAATGCCTTTTGGAAGTGCAGCTCTTTGGTGAACTTGACCATCCCAGACTCAGTGACCGACATTGGAGATCATGCCTTTGTGGGTTGCAGGTCTTACTTGACCATCCCGGACTCGCTAAACCGCATTGGCGATGGTGCCTTTGAGACGTGCCGAGTCGCAAAGCGCAGACGATGCAGCTGAAGATTTAAATATAGCCACGCCGTTGTGGTACGGGCATGCGCAGGTGAGGCACAGATGCAAAGAGGCAAACCTCGTGCCCCCTTTGAGTCGAGGAGGACTTTGTTGCTGTTGAATGCCTTTGAACCAAGTTCCAGCAAGGCATCTGACATCATGACATGCCATCACCAAATCTTGGTGACTTAAAATGCCACAAACTACCGGCTTTGAGCATAGGGCAGTGGGTCAAAACAGGGGGGCACCATGGTTGACCACCGATCATGACCACCAGGCACACCAAGGTTTGGAGCTCCGATGTTTTTGACCTGCCATGACCCATACACTCCATGGGACTGCCATATATGCCGATCAGGTGGGGGGGGTTTTGGGGGTCAATGGGGCGGCATATATGGCAGCCCCATGGAGTGTATGGGTGATTATCATGATTGATTATTCCAAGGCGATTTGGGTGTCTTTTTTTTAAAGTTTTTTTGGCAAGTCTGCAGGTTACCCCATGGAGGTGATCCTCGGCGAGCTCATGCAACGTGGCTGGGAACCAGCTGGTGGACCTGCCTTCGGTAGCATGCAATTGAGTTGGCCCGCCGTGATCCTTCAGCGCGAGAAGCCCACCGCGTGAGGACCGGGTCGGAGCAGACGAACGAACGGGGCGGACACCGGAAACGGAAACGGAAACACGGAACGCGCATGAACGCGGGAAGTATGTATATACCGATAATATATACTATATACATATATATACCTCACGCGTCGGTCGGTCTGCGACGACGGTATGGGCGACTCTCAGGTCGTGCCATACACAGAACCCCTCATGCAGTGACAAGGGCCAACGGAGCCTAACTCTTCAAAAAGGGAACACGCCAAGACTGGATTGTGCGTCCAGGTCCCGAACGTAAAACCTGTGCCAACGTAAAAAGGGCAGCTTCATCAAAAAGGGAGATGCCTGTACAACTGCGCTCTGACAGAGGGTCCTGCCTTCCGATTTAACGAAGGTGGCCGAAAAGTGGCCAGGGCAGATTTGGACCCTGTCATCTTTGAGCAACATGCGAAAAGCCTGGCGGATCATACAGGCTACGGTGTGCATTGTCACAACTTCGTAATCACCATGGATCTTAAATCCTTGGTGATGAAAAAGTACCGCAAGTTCGCAAAAGGCTACGGCGGTGTCTTCTCTTGCTTGCCACCTCAACCGCTGTGCAAATCGACAGATCTCTCTCCAGTCGCCAGGGGTGTAATTCCACTTGGCAGGTGGGTCAATGTTCTCGGGAACTTTGGGCCGCCAGGAGAAATCGCTTCGCGATGCTTTCCAGGGCCATTTAGGAAATGTCGTTCTCGCCACATCCAATGTAAAAACTTCTTGAGGCAGAGGATGTGCGTCCGCAATATCGTCCCTGGTGGACAGCAAACAGTGAAGTCGCACCAACCAAGTTTGGTGGCGGAGCGCGGCATTCTGAAACGCCTGGTATGCAGCCGGATATATAGGTGCAATTCGGATGGCCAACTGCCTCGCAGCTTGATCAGCTTGACGATTCCGAAGGATGTGTTCGAGAGTTGTGCCTGCTTCACGAGCCTCTTGAGGATGAATTTGCCAAATCTCTTTCCCCTCAAATTTATGTGCAGGAATCCATGTGACAGCCAACGGCTGCGAGTGGACAGTTTTGCGAGCAAGAAAAACTTTGTGCAATGTACGCCACCACTCCTGGCAGCGCCAGTGAGGGTGGATGCATCCTGTGTGAACAAGCGAAGTAAAGCACCGAACAACAGCCTTGCAATCGCTGTAGACTTGTATTGGTCCCCTTGACTGGGAGAAGGCAATCCAAATTGCCCAGAATTCGGCCACAAAGCTGGAGAGGCTCCAGTGCTATGTATATATATATATATAGGCAGGCATATGCATATTATGTAAATTATATATATGGGCCCGTAGGCGGCGCGGCGGCGTGATTCATGACCAGAATGTTTGGGGATTGATTTGATCTTCCTGAAATTCCCTGAAAGTATGAAAGAGGGTTATATAACCTTTGTGTATATTAACTTGGGAAGCTGACACAATTGTAGTCAGACGATTTAGGCTTGGCGATCAGTAAGGCATGAGCGGCCCTCTCCCCTCCCTCCCTCCCTCCCTCCCCTCCCTCCCTCGCTCCGTCACTCTCTCTCTCTCTCTCTTTTGTGTTTGTCTTGTATATATATATATATGTGTGTGTGTTAATTAATGTAGAAAAGAGGATGGACCAAAAGCCCGTTGCAAGATTCAAAAGTTGTGACCCTGGCCCTCAACGATCCATTAATCTTGGCAGACTTCACTTGGTTTCCTACAAGTCATGAAAGTGGAACATATTTTTTCTTTTTATTGCGACATCGCGCGCGTCTGGTATTTGACCGCACCGGGTTACTAACGGTTTACACCGGTTTACCCGTTGCGAAAGCATCAGCGTCTACTGTATAGTGAGTGGTGAACAGACTGGGGATTGCTTCACCATGATTTGTTCAAATCAAATCAAGGGTTTTCTTTAGAGCGGCCAACATGTGTTTTCTGCTGCTGGTGACTGGGGTATATGAGTGTGCCCTATAGTTGCGTTACAACCTGATCCGGTGCTAGTTGGTATATAGATATTCTCAGTATTTGAATCCGGACCGCTGACGCAGTGAAAAAGGACCCCGCACTCCAGGTTCCTGTTTGCAAACACCTTTTCGCACAGGAATGTGTGGGATATTCTGTCAGCCCTCATGGCTGACCGGCATTTTCCTAACACGAAGAGTTTGTAACCATCCTAAGAATCCGAAAGGGCCCTCCAAAACGCAGGGGTGACCTTCTATTCAGGCCTTCCATTGCTTTGGGCCCGGATTCTGGCTGTTGGACTCGCTGCCCCAAGGGGTCGACACTTTTCTCGACCGAGACGCAGCACATGTCACGTCGTCGTCGCAACACATGTCTCAGGACACTGGGCCTTAATGTCGCTGAACAAAAAGTACCCGGAGAATCCGTTCGCACCTTCGAAAAGGGGTACCTAGCACTGACACTGGACCCGGGTGCCCTGGAGTAGACCTGTTGACGTAGGGATACGTAGGGTAGGGTAGTCTAGAGTCTAGACTGGACACCCATTGGATGATCCTGACCAATAATTATCATCAAACATTTGTTTCAAATGGCTCATGTCCCATTTTCTAGGGTGCGAACTGGAGGGTCCAGGTGTGTTTGACGTGAGTTTGTGGGCCACATGCCCGCAGAAGCCTTTGCTTCATGGCGCCGGCGTGTTTGGTCAAGCAATGCTACGACGAAAGTGCAATGGTACATGCAAACGCTCCGAACAACAGCTCCAATGGGCAGGTCCAAGACTAGAGGATTCTTATGTATTCTTGAATCCTTGAATGGTCAAGGTCATACAGATTGACCAGACTTGCTTCCGTACGCTGCCTCGCAGCCCAATGTGGTTGCAGATAATTCAGTGTCAGACTGTGTCGAGGAAATGTTCCCTGGTCAGTATGGGGAACATCAGCGACAAAAAGGTTGAAGGGTTGCCCCAGCCACAGGTTTCAGCACCAACCCTCTCCAGCAGGTCTGCGAGAGGAAGGCTCTTGACAAGACACAAGGTCGCAAGTGAAGTCGCAAATGGAGTTCTGTTGGAGGTACTGGGGGGTAGCTTGTCTATGGGGTTTCTAGGTCTTCCTTGGGTGGGTGGGCAAACTATCAGCAGATGTTCTCGAGATCCACGTTTTTGTTGGTGTTCACCAGGGGAGGTGAGCCCACATCACTCTCCAGTACTGGAAGCAGGGACTGCAGGGTAGACCAGAGGTTGAAGAACCCGAACTAGAACCATTAGTATTAGGTACCCCTGTAGGGTCCTAGTTCAGGTAACTTAACCTCTGTTGATCGAGAAATGATCGACTATCCTACAGGTCACTGTATCCAGGCAGTTCATACATACTCGTAGGTCCTATAAGGTCACTTAACTACCTCGGTACCTCTGTTGGGATGTATGAACTGCATGATCGAGAAATCGACCTCGCCACTCGATGCCCGAATCGGGTCCGTTTCTGCGGCCAGCCGGGGGACGGCGACCGGACTCAGGCCCCTTTTCATGACTCAAAGCCGAAGGCCCCTGTGCTAAACCGTTGACACGGGGCAAGGCTAACTATTTGTATATTTACAAGGTTCTGGAAGCGGGTTATGAGAAGTGAGAAGGGTTTTCCCCTATCACTCACATCAATTCACGCATCAACTCTTCGTCCCATTATAATTATCTAAGCCCATGAAGTATATATGCATGGCACCGCTCACAAGCAGCAGGCCTTGTGCTCGAAGTGCTGATCATTTCATCAAACAAAAGACGTCGACGTGAAGAGATGTGAAGAGCGAAAGAAGCCGAAGCGGTGGACGCCTCGCCAGAACCCAAGGTCTGTCAAGACAGCCACTGAGCCACTCAGTCTTTGAGGGTCCATGTGAGGAGAGTGTCCTTTGAGTTGCTTCATTCGCTTCTTCATGGCGCCATGTTGGCTTGCCGGACATGGCGGCTGGGCCAAAGCCGCCTGGCCTTCTCAAGCCGGGCGCTGGCCTTGGAGAATCCGGCCTGCCGACCAGGCAGGGATCAGACGTGAGACTGAAGTCCAACAAGCCGCTTGTTCAGGGGACGTGGTGGATGTGCTTTTTCAGAACTTATTGGTGGATTTGGAGTCCTACAGAGATCGGAAGAGTACCCACGGTGCACAGACAGACTCCATGAAGTGTTGATGAGCCAACGAAAATGGCCGCTGTAGTGCCACTGTGCTTGAGCCGCAGTTCAAGCCGGTGTTTGGGTAGCTCTAAGCAGGACTTCTCCGTGAACAGTGTCACTTAAAACATCAGTGTACCTGGTGCTAGTCCGCATCACCATTACAGTAGAACAACGTTTGCTTTCCAACATGATGGAACATGTGGTCTGAATCCATTCTGCCTGATAGTCCACGTCACCATTAGTAGAACAAGTAGTAGACGTGCCTACCAGGACCCTGCAAGGGGTGGTTAATGGACACTCCTTAACAGCTAAGGGACTAAATAGACACCCCTTGGAGGGTCCTGGCAGATTGGGAATGGCAACTTTACAAGATTCCCAGCAGCGCTCGCCCCGAAGCTCGCCCCGAAGAAGGCGACCGTCCCTTCGACTTGGGCCCTTTCGCCTGCCATCGAGTGCCCAAGGAGCAGAGTCGAATGGAGAGTGGTTGGGAATCAACAGAAAAAATCTAGTATATGTATATATATATATGACTATATATATGTTATATATGAGATGTCAAGAGCTCTTTTCACAGGTGTTGAGATCCGCAGAAAATTTGCCACGCCACGCAATCGGCACTTCGAGGTTCGCAATCGCTGCGGACCGAGGTTCACCCAGCGCCGTGCCTGCCACGCAATCTGTTCGAGGTTCACGAAGCGCTGCAGTTCCAGTGCGCAAAATGTTGCGCCTGCCACGGGCCCTGCAACTGAAGGTGCTCAAAGTGCTGCGCCTGCCACGAAATCTGCAGTTCCAGTGCACAAAGTGCCGCTCCTGCCACGAAACCTGCTACTGGAGGTGCTCAAAGTGCTGTGCTTGCCACGAAATCTGCACTTCCAGTGGACAAAGTGCCGCTCCTGCCACGAAATCTGCACATCCAGATTCACATCGCGCAGCGTTGCCAAGGCGGTTCGCAGTGGCAGGCGAAGCTTTTTGTGCAATGATTTTTTGTTTTTGATACCAATTATATAATTTTCTTTTTGATAGCCCGGCCTCAGCTACTAGGGTCCTCAATGGGTGACCCAGGGTCAGGTCTGAGACATGAAGGTCTTTCAATGGTCACGTCAACAGGGGAGTGATGTGTGAATGTTTCTTACCACCCACCGGTCCTGCGGCCCTGCTTCTACCGGTCCGAACCTCCAGGATGCCACGCCCATGCGCTTGGACGGTTGGCTCTACAAGCACGTGTGTGGCTTGGTCCGGGCAGTCGAGCCATGGCCCAGGCGATTTTAGCTGTTTGGTCCAGGCGACGTTGAAGAGGCAATGGCTGAGACTACAAGCCGTAAGATGTGGTGGATTGAGAGTGGATGGCAAAATCTCCAAGTTTGATCAAGTTTGGTGGTTTGTAGTTTATAGGGACCCCCATCTAAAAGACATGTTGCTGTGCCAGTGCCATTTACCCGGAAACATTCTGAAACCACTGCAAAACCCGAATCGATCGACCATGCCGGTGGAAACCACCCGACGCCTTTCCAAAACGTTTGTGCAATCCTTCGACTTCACTCTGGAGTTGTTTGAGAAAATGGCTTCAAGAGCAAACCACCCCCGGCCCCCCAAGTGTAGGTATATCATGGCAAAGGTCCATACATGGAGTAAAATTGGATATAAAAAGGGCCAATGCATGATGCGTCACTCACGCGGCCGGGGAAGAGGCACAGTTGGTGCAGTTTGTGAAGGACCCTGACCATGCCCCAACTCCGAAGATCTTCGAAGAAGTCATGCCAGGAATCGAACGGGTTCTGCAACGTCGTTTTCGCGTCGTTTTCCGCCAGTTGTGGTGCAGCATGAGGAGGGAGAGACGCCAGCATGTAGACTTCCCACCTCACATGGTAGACTTCCCGCCTCACATGGTTTCAGTTTCCCCTCTCAGTCAATGACCTCATTTTGCTTGAGTTGGTCATACAAAAACACTACTCAAGGAGGCAAATGACCTGGTTTTACGGGGTTTTTGGACTCATAGGCTTCAGCTTCACCTGTTCCCAACCCGGAGCCGGACCGGGACCGGGACCGGGGGAAGACGACGAGAACGAGGGCTGTGCCGACCTCAGGTAGCAGCTGGGATGCCAGGCAGAAACTCATCAGCTCCAAGCAAGTTTGGGCCACTCGGAGGGGACTTTTTAAAAAGGAACGCGGTGAGGCTTTGTTCTTGACTTTGGCTGCAACCTGCTGGCTGCAATTGCGACTGTGCCAAATGGGCACTTTCCTCGAGAGACATGTGTCTTCACCTTCAAACGATTTCGCAGTATAGCGTTTTCCGTTGAGTCGCAACCTACCTGAGAAACAATCGAGAATTGTCGTAGGACACCTATACCAGAACCCAACAACAGACCAGGATGCTGGTTGAGATTGTGTGGGTCCAAACTTGTTTTGGGGTTGTGGCTGTGCCATCCGAGGACTATTTGTCGATTCCTTCATTTGCAGTAGACCCGAGGAAATGCCAGAAAGAATAGTGACCCTTGCATTTGCGCACAGTGACCCTGAAGTAAGTAGCACAGTACCTGTACTGCCCTAGTTGGCTGTTGAGCACAGGGCCAGAAAAGTAAACGCCATGGTTGTGCCCATGCGTCAATCGACATAAGGTTGGATCAGCTACCATCAGCGTGTTCTTCTGCATGGATGGTATGTCCATGGGCTACCCCAGCCATTACTGTAACTGGCCACCTTATAAGACGCCTAGACTGTATAATACCTATAAACATTGCAACAGTAGTAGCCAAGCAGGTTTGGACTGAAATCATTCAAGATTAGCTGCACTCATTCCGCAAAGCAGCCATGGCTGTCAGACTGCCAGCACGACAGGTCAATGGTGAATTGATGCATCTGGAAGTTACGGCAGAGATGACTGGCAAAGAGCTAAAGCAGCAGATCAAAGAAGGGCAGCTTTGGGACGAGGTCACTCACCAAACTACTGTGGTGGAGATTGTTGTTGGAGACCGTTTGCTTGACAATGATGAGGTGGTGGATGCGGGGCAGGTTGCAGATGCTGTTGTGACTGTTGTTTTCAAGCCGAACATCGCGAGATGCTCCAAGAAAGGTGAATTTGCCAGCTTTGGGAGTGATCTTGATTTGGACCACCCCTTTGTGGTTGAAATCCCAGACCACGAAACTCAAATTGGGGAGCATGCCTTCGTAGACTGCAACATGTTGACCAAAGTTGTCATCCCGAACTCGGTGACCCACATTGGGGGAAATGCCTTTGATGCTTGCAGTCGTTTAGCAGACTTGACCATCCCAAACTCTGTGACCCACATTGGGGACAAAGCGTTTCGCAGTTGCAGATCTTTGGCAAGCCTGACTATCCCAAACTCAGTGACACACATTGGGAATGAGGCATTCAGGAGCTGTATCTCTTTGGTATGCTTGACCATCGTCCCAGACTCTGTGACACACATTGGGGACAATGCCTTCCGTGGTTGCACTTTGGCAAGCCTGACCATCCCAAACTCAGTGGTACACATGGGAAATGGTGCGTTTGCGGAATGCAAGTTTTTGGCAGATGTCACCATCCCGAATTCAATGTCTCACATTGGAGACCATGCCTTTTTTCGTTGCGCGTTGAAAACATTGACCATCCCGAAGTCAGTGACCCACATTGGGAATGGTGCGTTTGAGGACTGCAGCCATTTGCAAAACTTGACCATCCCTAACTCAGTGACGCATATTGGGGACCGTGCCATTCTGGCTTGCCGCTCGTTGGAAAGCTTGACCATCCCGAACTCTGTGACTCACATTGGGATTGATGCCTTTATGGGTTGCAGCTCCTTGGTGGACTTGATTGTACCCAACTCTTTGACCCACATTGGGGACTATGCCTTTTGTTGTTGCGCTTTTGCAAGCCTGACTGTCCCAAGCTCAGTGAGACATATCGGAAATGGTGCTTTTCAGGGCTGCAGATCTTTGGCGCACTTGACCATCCCGAACTCAGTCACGCACATTGGGGACAACGCCTTTCGGGGTTGCAGATCTTTGGCACACTTGACCATCCCGAACTCAGTGACGCACATTGGGAATAATGCCTTTGAGGGTTGCACATCGTTGGCAGACTTGACTTTCCCACAGTCGTTGACCAGCATTAGAGATGGCGACTTTATAGATAGCAGTTTGTCGGCCGACACCGGGTCTCAAATGCACACCTTTTCAAGCTGCCATATCGCGTAAGATATGACTTAAATTAAGTCATAATGTTTGTGCTTCGTGCCATGACATTCATGTGACCTCAACCCGTTTTCTTCCAGAGATCTTTGCCTTGCAAGTGCAGGCTGCAGGGCTTTTCAGATGCTGGAAGGCACAGGCTGCAGAGAAAAAGGATGCTTGGCCGCTAGCACTCCTTGGTCCCAAGACGTTTTGGAGAGGACATCCACAGCCCTGAAGTAGTGGCGTGTTGCTAGGCGAATTCGTCAGAGTAATACGCCTGGGCCTCGGCTCAGGGGTTTGGGCCGTTTCTTTCATGTTTTTTTTTCCCAAGCATCCAGCACATCACTACAGACTGCAGTCAGAGTGAGACACTTTCCTTCCATACCGGAAGACCCCCAAGGGGGGGGGGGGTTGTGGGATGGACCCCGCATCGGGGTGGTTCATAGACACGATGGCCGTACCACCGGCACTCCTGAACGGTTAACTTTTACACCCCCAGACACGACACATGGGACTGCCATAGGACTGCCGAGAAACGGCCAGGGGTGGTTGAGTGGGGGGTCTTTCTGGGGCGGCGCAGCGTAGGCAGTCCCAGACAGGTCGTGTCTGGCACCAATCCATCCTCCTCGCCGTCCCCCGTGCGGCTTGGGTCGTCCGCGCCGTCCCCCCCGAAGCTGAAGAGGTGATGGCGCCCGAAAGCTCGGTGGATCAACACCAGCGCTGCGTGAAGATCCCGCGCTTTCGGCCCCAATGCCTGGGAAAGACCTCGGTGAAGCCCCAGGAGACCGACCCAACCCCGGTCTCGGCCGAACGGGATCCCGGGTGATCCGTTGGATTGGATCAGAGGATCGAATCGTCCGAACTGGGGGGGAAATCCCCGAAAAACCGGTCCCTTACCTGCAGAATGTCATATTTTGTCCCCGGCTTCCTGGATCAGCGAAGGGAAGGTGTCTTTTTTTCTACCATAAAGGTCACCTGAAGTCGCAGCAGACAGAGCAGTTTTGCAGAGTTCACGCCAGAAAGAGGTGGACCACACGCGGTGTTGGGAAGGGTGTTGTGGGAAGAAGTGTAATCACACTTGGAGGGCCGCTAGATGCAGCAATGCACTGAAGAAATGTGAGTAGCCAGAAGCACCATGACTCACCCAAGCCCTCAATGAAACATTATCTTTGGTGGTTGCATCCGTCCCTGGACCTGCTTTCAGATGACCAGGTGGAGAGCCTCTCTGAAGGGCCAAACTTGCTGGATTGTTTAAACGAAACAGCACTGACGATGCCAGCCTGCGCAGCTGGGGGCCCAATGTCAACACCCAGTAACTGTCCGGCACTAGCTGTTCCATAGACCGACCATTATGGATCCATATGGACCGTTGGCTGGTTGGAACGTTGGCGCCAGGATTTCATCTACTTCCCAAAGACCATGAGCCCCGTGCCCAAGCGTCGGGAACCTTTAGCGTCGGGCCAGCTGGACC
Source organism: Durusdinium trenchii (assembly GCA_963970005.1). Lineage (NCBI taxonomy): Eukaryota > Dinophyceae > Suessiales > Symbiodiniaceae > Durusdinium > Durusdinium trenchii. The sequence continues at coordinate 791,703 of CAXAMN010026139.1, forward strand.
ACTTGCTACTGCATCGTGTCTTGGATAAAAGGGTCCGCAGGAACTTCTATTGATTTGCCGTTGGGTGAGAACGAATCGGAGTTCTTGGCCCCAATTTTGGAACATCTGTATGAATCTATATATGAATTGTTGGATGGACAAATTTCACAGGGAGGCATGTAGACAGGACATTTGGGGAGCAAACAGAAGGCACACAGACCCTCCAAGTGGCGCTTTGAAGAAGAACTGACTGATCCCGACACAGGAGTGATCTACAAGGACACCGACTTCATAGCCATCGACAAGCCCATCGGATGGACAGTGAACCCAGGGCCTTTTGGGCTGCAACACGCGAAGCCATGGGGCTGTGCCAGGACGCTCCAACAGGCTGACCATGGCTGACCCTAACAGATGATTTTTTGGGGCATCTGTTGTCACCAGGGAACACCTCTTGGAGGGTCTAGGAGTCACCACCAGCAGTCACAAGACGGGGTGGTGTTTAGTCCCTAGAGTGGATGTGACAGGGGCACCCCTAACCTCCATGGATCGCACCCCGTCGAACGTGACTGACGCGTTGCTCGGCGTTTTCGCTTCGTTAGGCCCTGCAGCGCCCGTCGCGTAGCGTCGCGTTAACGCGTGGTGTCCGCAACGCTTCGCCCACGGCGCGAGCGCGAGCGGTGCTGGAGGCGCTGATCCAAACGTAGACGCACAGGCGGGTTTCGAGGATTCCTCCAACTCACTCAGCGAAAGCCATGTTGAGTTATATACAAAAACATACTATATAGGTCAGTGGCACTCAGTGGTGTTGGGGTGATGAGCCAAGAATCATCGAGACTCACAGATCGAGTGGTCTTGGTCAACTCTCTTATTCTCACTACTCCTGAGGTCCTGCACCTGGCCCTACCACGCCTACGGAGCCTAATTAGACCTATATACTATCATTAGTCTGTGTATACTATACTATCAAATATTAGATTATATTAGATTATTATATAATTTGATCACACACCCAGACATTCCATGTCGTATGGAATGTAAAATGCATAGACGACGAATGCCCCGGAAACCAATCACCCAGCCATGGGATGGCCAACATGGCAGTCCCAGACTGGTCATGTCTGGCATATGAGGCATATGTGTGTGCTTTCCCTTGGCTTAATTTCGCTGGGTAGCTGAAGGTGATTTCTGTTCTTTCAGGCTCAGCTGGCTGGGTGGTTCGATCATGTTTGATCCTTCGGGGGATTGGAGGTTTTCGGATGGAACCCATCCGCGGAGTTGGAGTGAGAGCGGAGGTTCAGTTTGCGAGCTTTCCCCCACTTTCCGCCGCGAGCTTCTCTTCCTCAGAGCTCCCGCGACTGGTCCAGTTGCAAGTTGCGAGGGTCCCACCTGCGGCTGAGGAAGAAGGTTGGCAATCTGCACTTGCAGAGGCTTCTGCCTACTTTGCAATTCGGCATGGAGGAGCTGCCGGTGCCCCCCCTCGTCCGGGCATGTGAGGGACGAGGGGATTAATGATGATTCATTGGGGGGACTGGGTGTTGGGATGCTGGGTGGAAACTGCAAATGAGGTGATGCCTACAGAATACTACTCGACCTTAGGATATAAGTTATTTTACTTGGAGAATTTCAAGACCTCAAGGACTGGTGTTGGTCAACCTGTCGCACCACCAGATCCAGTATTCACAGTGGTGATGTGGTGAGCATGGAACATGCACCCTTTGGTTAAAAACAATGCCCAGACACTCCATGGGACTGCCATATATGCCGCCCCATTGACCCCTCTGGTACCACCCCTGGCCTGATCGGCAGTCCTATGGCAGTCCCATGGGTCGTGTCTGGGATATGTATGAAACAGCCAGAGTGTCCCTGTCGGTTCTTCGACCTCTATCCCCAAACGTGTGCCTGCAAAAATCCCCATGTCCCAGGAATGGCTGTATCCCAAATAATCAACGTTAATCTATAATACTGGGTGTATATTGCAGAATCAGTTTCTTCGACCGGGTTCATGGCTTTCGTTTCATCGACTGCCACGACTGCCATCAGGAGCCACCGTCCTTTGTTCACAGGCTGAGCACTGAGATGTCGGGTGTCCTGCTGCTAGCCAGGCATCCTGCGGCCAAGGCATATGCGAAGGAGTGAGGGTTTTGGTTGTTTTTGCAGTTTGCGTTTGCGCTCCTCGCACCCAAAGTTGAAGGAAAACACGTTTTACAGAGTGAGCATGTGTCAAAATTTCTGTGCTGCATGATTTGCATGGTTTGGCTACTCTGATCACTTTGACCCTGTCATATCCCTACTCTATCCCTAGGGGCCTAGGGGCTCCAACCATATCCTCGGAAGGTCCCTGGCACCCACCCCAACCACCTTCGAAACCGAGGTAGGCCAGGAGCCCCTACCCTGGGCCTATAAGCTAGGGAATTGCCGGATTCACGGCCAGCTGTCGCGCTGCTGTCCGTGGAGGACATGATCGCGCAACGCGCGTTTTGGCAACGGGACTTTTGGGCCTTGGTCTGTGGCCGCACGCCCAAGACGGGGCAAGTCTCTATGCCGTGCCTTCGGCCGGAGGGAGGACAAGGGGACGATGAGGTAGGAGCTGTGGGCTCAGATGGATGCGTGAACCACTCCCAAGTCAACTCACATGGACCCGGGTTCAATGCTTGGAAGATGGTTTTCCTCTACCAAGCAGTGATTTTCAGGGTCCATGTTAGTCTTCTAGAGTGTACCTATCAGGGAAAGAGTTGAAGGTTGACCATCTCTCCAACAAACTATGGAAAGTAGCAGACGACCTTCAGGAATACAAAGAGGGGTTGAAGTCACCGGGTCGAGATCAGGTGTTTTGTTGCACTACTCACAAGTTGCTCCAAGAAAGGGCAACCTCCTGTGCTTGGGTTCTTAGGGCAGCGGGTTTGAGTGCAGGACTTCTTCAATTTAGGTACATTATCACCGTGGCATCCTGTGGCATTATATTCACAATTTTTACAATGTTACATCTACAAAATTATGGTAAAGTTCCCCAATGGATATTGCCATGGAATGCCATGGATGATATACGATTCAACCGTGCATGTTGTAAGGGATTGTGGAAGCCATTGGGGTATATAGGTCTTGAGAAGTGTCTTGAGACCCCAAGCTTCCAATGAAGCTGGTGAACTCGTCCGCCCCCGAGTCCTTCGTCGATTCGTTTGAATGTAGCAGGTGCTTTGATGGTGAGCTAGACTGCGGATTTCAGGTCACGTCCATTCATGTCCCATGTGGTGGTGTATTAGAGGGAGTGGTTTTTGGGTGTGTGTAAGGAAAACAGACTAACAACCCATGGGTGCGGGTGGTCCCTTATTTAAATTAAACCCATTGTATGTTATTCGATTGGTGGGAGAGGCACACGAGGAGTTCCCCATGGGCTTCATACACGGAATTCATGCGTGTGTCGAATCATCGGCAACAGTTGCTACTAAAGCATCTCAGACACAGACGGACTGAGTTGTTGAAATGAACGGACGTGATCTTTTTAAGTGCAATTGATTTAACTTGTATAGTTGGCACTTTCACTGCCATTTTTGCAAAATGGCATGTATTGTCTAATTGAGTATGGGGGAGCCTTTGAAATATTTTAAAATATTCACCATGACCCAAAGGTTATGTGTTTATGCCTTTCTTGCCTGCAGAGACAATGGCATAAACTTGTCACGTTGATGAAAGTTTGCCTGCCTTGAGCACCTGGCTAGAGTCCGGAGAGGCTTTGCAGGACACTGGCACTCCTATGACTCATGTGCTTACATGTTGATTTTCGGATTTGTAGGAAGGCAGGCTTGAACCAGATCCCTCCTGCTACGGTTCTTGTCGCTTTGGCCAAACTGGTTGGGCGGCTGCCTCCCCATGGGCGGCTGCCCGATTCTGCACCGCAGGTTTCAATGGACCCTCATCCACCCCCCCTTCATGCTCCACACCCTTTGGGCGCCCCGATTTCGCCTCGATTTCGCCTCAACGGCCGGCCGAGGTTGGCGCAGGAACGCTTGGGTCAGCGGAATGTGGCCAAGCCCGTCCGTGAAGACGATGGGGGGCTGCCGGCCATGACGGAGCAAACTGGACATGGAATGTGGAGTTTGGTGGAGTTGGGAGTGGAAACAGTTGAGCGTTTGGAAGCGACACGACCCGACCTACCAAACCAGGGCTATACTGGGGCGATAACGGAGGACGCAGACAATATACTGTATCAGCGTTTGACTTCAGCAACTGAAGCCGACTTAAGCCGACTTACGTGTTCCATTTGGCCAGCGTTGGTCACCAGCTCTCGGAGAAAAACATGAAAAGACCTACTAAATTGCTGGCACCTCCTTCTTCTTCTTCTTCTGGTTCAAGTGGCGACGGGTCGACCCCTGCGACTTGCCGGGGTCGCCGGGGGCAAGCGCCGCGAACTTGCACCGTTGTGACGCGTGGAGAATCGCTGCGCGATGCACCGAGTCTAAGGGACTTCCGAAGGGACCATGTTCATCCTTCAGCCAGGCTGCACCCAAGCTTCACCCTGCTTCAGCCAAGCTTCACCCAAGCTTCGCCCTGCTTGAGCCAGGCTTCACCCAGCTTCACCCAAGCTTCGCCCTGCTTGAGCCAGGCTTCACCCAGGCT
>CAXAMN010026139.1:805922-818661 GCA_963970005.1 Durusdinium trenchii
GGCATGGTTGCCTTTGAGAACTGTATCTCTTTGGCACAGTTGACCATCCCAAATTCAGTGACCCGCATTGAATATCGTGCCTTTGAGAACTGCAAGTCTTTGGTAAACGTGACCATCCCGGACTCAGTGACCCACATTTGGATCAATGCCCTGAATTTCAGAGCACGATGAGACGAGAACCGCCAGGGATTGGTGAACATTTGCCCCGCTCGGGATTCGTCGTAGTATAAAGTCTTGTGTCCAGAGATTGAAACAGATACAATGACCATTAGTGGTTGAAACAGATAAAGTGTTGTGATACAGTATGAAGTAGTTGAAACCATTTTAGTTGTGACAGATACAATGACCACGTGTCATGATCCTCTCACAGAGACTCCAAGTCCGTTCCACCGGGCGCCAGGCGGACGTGGGCGACCTCGAAGAAGGGCGGAGTGGAAGGTCCCACGGGCGCAGGCAGAGTGGGTGGAGGAGAGACCCTTTCGGAGAGATGGGGAGATGAGGCGAGACCCTTTGGGTCGTGGCTTAGGACCGGGCCACGACCAGGTCCACAGAGGTTTCCCTTTGTCTCCGTTTGAGTCTCGGTCGGGCGGGCGGTGGTAGGCATGTTGTTGAACGGGCGGATTGGAGTGGTGATGGGGTTGGATGTCCCCGGTTTCGAGAATCCGAACCTGGGACATGTGTTACAAGCCCCAAATTCTCCATGGGATGGGTGTATATATATATACATATGCCGATCAGAAGCAAATCCAAGTCGAATGACAGAGGCAGATGTGAGAGCCCACCCACAAGACATCACAAGACGGGACGCTCATGGTTCGCGCAGATGCGCGCAGCAGAGCGGAGAGAAAAACACCCGATCATCTGAGGTACAATATTGAACCTGATGCAAATGCAGTATGTAGGAGCAAACAGACAGATCATGTTGAATCTGATGAGCCAAATGTTGCAACGTTTCAAGGCGCAGCCTAGTCACTTGCCCACACTTTGGATACTGGACCAGGTCCAGACGCCTCTGACATGGCACACAACCTGTCGCTCCGGCCGTTTCTTTGTGTACATAGGACGGGCCCGGCATGCCAGTGGTCTGGCGGGATGTTGAGGTGCTGTTGAGATGTGACTGACACTCCGAAAATCTTTGAAGACCATCGCAACCCATAGGCTTTAGCGTTTGCAAATGCTAGAAGAAACACTTGTAGCTTAATTAGTTGTAATTTGTGTGTGTGGGGGTGGGTTTGGACATGATCTTGATGTGTTCACTCTCCACGATCATTCTTGCAGATGCAAGGGTCCCTCAATCAAGTATGGCTATCGCATACTTGGTTACTTACCCCCCCAGAGCCCTCCAACAGTGTTACAGTCTGGCTCAGTCTGGTTTGGGACCCTAACAGGCACCTGCCAGGGGGATCTGCCAGGGAACACCTGTTGTAAGGTCCGTGTCTCAAACATCTATTTCGTCCAGCAACTGGTCCTATCCAGGAGAAGTGCTGCAAAGCATCATGGCACCAGAAAAAGTGCGAAGACGAGGAGCCAGTGTGCACAGACAAAGCAATTGCACCACCCCATGATAAATGTGTATATATAATATATATATATATCTGTATCTTAAAAACATGCATGCAATATGTTGGGGTTGGCCAGGTTTGCTCACACACAGGGCGCTATCCAAAACAAACCTGACATGGAAAACAAGTGTCATTTGCACCTGGGTCTTTGTTGGAAATTTAATGTGTGTCTTAAGACAGGGGATAAACCAATATATACTGTAAAGCAATTCTCTTAAGAATCTTATTAATGTACCAATGGAAATGCCTTATATAAGTAGTGTAGGGTATCTAATTGGACACCCATTGGACGGATCTCCTCTCTGTAGCGGAGCAACGAGAGACGGGGTAGCAAGATGTAGCAAGCGTTCATCGAACCAGGGCGGCTCACGAGATGCTCCTTGCAGATGGGAGGAAACAAAGCACCCAGAGCTATGGTGTAGACCAAGGGAAGTTGCTGGTCCTTTCTCAAGGGAGGTGCAGGCCCTTTCTCAAGGGACTGAAGAGCTTTCTCAAGCCAAATTGAGAAAGCTGATAGAACATTGAACGGCCATTCAATGAATCTGGTGCTTTTGGCTGGGGGGTAGGGCCATAGCGGGAGCTCCGTGGCAGAAATTGAAGGCCAAACACCTTGAAAGGGTGGTCTTTGCATGTGTTTTCTTCCTACCCAAGCAGCCAGGCAGCTGATTACATGACCAAAGCGCTGCTTTTCGAAGCTGTCCGAGAATGGTGCACCCCGCAGCACATTCTCAGCGTGCTAAAAGTGTTATCACCAAGCAAACAGAGATGCATGGCTCACCAGGTCCTGTTTTCAGCCAATTCATATCCCATTAGAGTGGTTTCACAGTGGGCACAAACACAAAGATGATCAAAGATGTGTATATAAACCACCAAACTTGTGGGCCCTTGTGCCATTTACTCTTGAAACCACTGTAAAGGCCTTTTGCCATTGATTCATTCTTGTACAGCTTCCGACCTTGAGCCGGTACGACCTGTTCATTTCTTCATTTCCAGTGGGAGGGCTCAGCTTCGACCAGACTCTATAGAGAGAAAAAGCTCGGTGGTTGTCCCACCATGTTCGCTTCGACGATGGCATGAGACCCTCGCCGCCATGCCGTTCCACATGGCCAGTCCGTTTCCGCGTGCCGTTCGCGGAAACGGTGGTAGTGCCGGCGCGGTTCGTGCCGCGTGGTTCCTGCCGCTGGGGACGTGCTGATGTAGCCGTTCTGGCGCCGGGACGGCAATTGCTAAGGGATCTTGAGGTGTGTGTTGTTTGGTTTTGTGTCCAGGAAGGTTGGAACCCCAGTGGCACCAAGAATGCCAAGATGCTATGACATGGTCGTTCCCACTGCTCCCTTGCTTTTGTCAAGACGCAGTTGTGGCACAAACCCCAAAATTCGGAGATCACCTAAAGTGGTCCACAGTTCGCGTGGGAAAGACGTGAGGACACTTCCAAGAAAATGCTATTCATGTGCTTCTCCCCAATTTGGTTCTGACCAAATTCCACTTAAGGCCTCAACCCCTAGGGATCCAAGTACCTTGTCAGAAGGTGATTGGAGACATTGTTATGTAGGTTGGGAGGGTCCAGTCGTACCTGTTTGAGAAGGTACGACTGGATCCCTAGGGAACCACCAAGACCAGGATATACCAGCATGCCGTTGCTCCTTCCTCTCCACCGGTCAGCGCCTTTGTGAGGCGCTTCTCGCCGCCCACGGGCGCCGGACGCCGCGAGGGACACGGGCGCTGCCGGAGGGCCTTGAACGGCTACAGCTGCTCGGTGGAGGGGTGGTGTTGAAGGTTGACTCCTGAAGTCCAGGACCTTCCGAGAGATGTGACGATGATGTGACCATGGCCAGTTCAATAGCCTCGTAAAGATGTGAAGGATGGTTAGGGGGGTGTCCCAAAACCACCCGAACCTTGGAAGGGTAACAGATAGATAGATAGATAGACAGATAGAGAGTGCAACCTCTTCAGGCCTGAAGAGATTCTACCATCTATATTGGGCGGCTTTAGTGGTGGCTATCTACTGTAGCATGCATGTGGCAGCCGGGTGACTTTTTGCGATTTCAGGTGACTGTATAGTCACCCCAGCACTTGTCAATATAGTAATATAGTTTTGCATAGTTTTGCTTTTTTTATGCCCAGACACTCCTAATGGGACTGGCATATGCTCCATACCTGGACCCCTTTTCAATCAATCAACCACCCCTGGCCTGATCGGTTCTAATACGCCCGTCCCATGCGGGTGTTTGGGATGAATCTGGGCAGACCGTGGCAGACTTCGTCCGCGGGATCGTCGGCGAAAGAACAAGCGCCTTTCGAGACTCGTTCGGGAGAGTGTATGGGTGGGTGTATATCCCACAACTCACGGGGCTGGAAGATGTTCGATTCTGGAGTGGTTGACCTGAGCTCAATGTAGGCATACAATGGCATTTGTAGATAGAGTGTAGGTCCGGGCATTAGAGTCTTCGGTTGTAGTGGTGAGTTTCAGGGAAGGTCATTTCCAGTTGGCAGTTCTTCTTGTTGAATGCAGCCTCAGAAAAACATGACCAGCTCGGTGGCGGCACAGAGTTCCAGTGGTTCGACGTTTTCTTCGCACGTTCCGGAGGAGGTGATCGAAGCTGCCCTGCCCTGCCGATTCCCCGACTCCCCAGGAACAGCGCAGACCACTCATGGCTACGCCACTTGGCGCCCTTGGAGTGGTGACCATGTTCAGTTGGTCAACGTTTTTCCAGGTTCCCCGCCAAAGCTTTCAAAAGTCGACCAGTATGATATAACAAACTTGATCATAAACCATATGAAGCTGCAAGCTCCCTTCCACGAGAATGTGACCTGCACTCAGTACTGGTTGACTGAACATCGCATGACATGGGTGTCACACTGCGACACAGAGTTTTCCCCAAGACACTCCTGAAATGAGCCAACTAAACATGGATCGAAAACTGTCCAACATTGCCTCACACCCATTCTTGGCTGTTGGTTAAGGGACTATATAGATGACTATAGACAATAAACATCTATAAACTGCAAACCTCAAACCTTGGTCTTTGGACCTTGTTGTCCAAACGGGAATCTCAGCGCTTAGGTGATTTGCAAGCAGAGCCGCAGCAGGTTGGAGCGCGGAGATTCTGTTGGGGACACGAGGTGAAAGAATTGAATGAGTTGATTGGCTAGGAGTCTCATGTTGGGGGTCCGAAGAAACGGAGGGACCAACCACCCTGACGTGGACCTGGATTCAATGAGTTGAAAAACATATCAGCTGTGCTGGAAAATATCGAAGACAAACACATCATTTCATTGTTCTTTTGTTCGTATTGTTTCTCGATCACATGAAATCGATGGTTTCTATGACTCGAAAAGTCAGATGACCCGAAGGCAATTTAGCCTGTTTTCGACCTCTCCCCCCAGCCACCCCCGAGCTTCGCCGAGCTTCCGGGACGTCGGGACGTCCGAAGACTGTGACGGTCGGGACGGCGTACCGGGGAGTCCTCCGCTAAGCTGGGCGCCAGCTGTTGACTACAGCTATGGGTGGACATGTTCGAACTCCTCCAGCTCCACACACTGAGTTTCCAGTCTTGGCATTCTAGTCTAGAGCTCCTAGAATGCCAGTCCCTTTGTTGGCTAGCTCACTTTAAAGGACATGCAGATTTGATGGGGCTTTGCACTACTCATCCGAACTGAATCGCTGGGCGGTTTGGAGAATGAGGAGCCAAGGAGCTGGATCCAGGTCCTTTTTTGAGCCGCTTGCTAGCTGAGCGCGGGGGGGTCGTGGTTGAACACCACAAACCCGTGCATGTCCAGGAACTGCATCGCCCCAACCGCGAGAAGCGCTTGGTTTCTTCAGGCGTGTTGCTGTTTGACGTCCGTTCTATCGCTGACCCTGGAGTCAATGGTGATGCATGGACCCTGGAAGTCATTTGCACCACTGAAGTAAAGGAAATTCCTTTCCGGGTGACCGAACGGTGAATTCAAAAAATATCCCTTCCTGGGCGATGTCTTTGGTTTTGATATGTTCCCCGAGATGGAAGCTGGCATTCTCAGATGGGCAGGGATTTGCATCAGTCCAAAGAGAGTGACCGGTGCACATCGGCAAACATGTTTTTCATCTAGCCAGAAGCTTTGCACCCTCAAATGCGATGACCTCCAACCTAAGAGCGATGGCCTCCAACCTATGGTTGTGGCATGTTAGCCCATAATCCACCCTCTTGCCCTGTAAACCTGGTGCTCTCAAGTTGCAGAGCCAGAGGATGTGATTCCGCTGCAGGACAGTCACCCAGTCCTTTAGGACGTCAAGTCCTGCCGTTGACTGGGCGGTCTTACCCTTTTGGAGCCTGCCCTCAAACCACCACCTGTTTCTTTTTTCTTCCCCTAGGGCTCCAGTCGTAGCTCCTCAGGTTCGGTATGACTGGACCCTCCTGGCACCCACCTCAAACACCTTGTTAGAAGGTACGACTGGAGCTTTAGGCCTTCGTTTTTCCCCACTCTTTCACTTCCATGCGTGCATCGCGCCATGTCGCCCGCGCGCGGTCGTTCCGAGAGAAATGGAGGCCACTTCGTGCGAGTGGAGCCCACACCCTTGTTGTGGCTTGGGTCAAGTCATCAGCGGAGCTGACTCAGTGTCAGCCACGAAGGCCAGGGTCCATGACCGGAAAGACGTTGGGAAGATGGGTCAGAATCGATGCAAGAGTGCGCCGTTTTGTCAGCTAAATCACTTCCATGATGGATGGGAGAGACACCTTCTTGACAACCCCAACAAGAACCCGGGTCAACCTCCCATCTTCAGATACACTCCTATAGTGTGATCATGTGTTTTTGTTGTGCCTCCCCCAAGTGATGAAATGAGACAGATTGGGAGAGGGTACCCTCTAGCCAACATGCACGTCGTGGAGAATGCTTCACCTATAATGCAAACTCTTTTCCCGTTTTAAGTATTTTTTTGTTTGTTCGATGTTTGCCCCTTCCTCAAGAAGTGGAACATGTATGAATATACCGTGGCAAGTGTCCATTGTCCATGAACCTTGGCGCCTTCCACTTTTTTCACCGTTGGGATCGTAACAGCTCCCAGTTTATCCCAAGTTCATCCTCTTAGAAGAGTTGCTGTTTGTTGGTCTGTAAGTTTTGTGTATATATATATATAGAGGGTCTGTCCCATTACCTCTAACAGTCAGTAAACAATGATCACAATGTTTGAACAAGGCCTGCCAGACCATAATCATCCACTGTTACAGGTAATAGGATAGACGCAACGTATGTATTACATTGAGTCAGGTCCTGGTACTGAGCACATGAGGTTCCTCCCCCCTAAAGAAGAGCCTTCAGCCACCGCAGCGACCTAGTCAGACCTCTGAGGAATACCTCGCTGGTGGCGTTCAGCCCATCCATGGCCCAAGTGCTGGGCCTTCAATCTTCGGACTGCGAGTCCCAGGAGTGAAGGTCACTGCAGGTCACCAGGTCACCTGGATAAAAAAAGACACGCTTTCCCCGCCACACCATGAATCGGATGAAACGGTGAAAGATGAAACACCGGTGAACACCGTTGAAACACCTTGCTCAAGGGAACCAACGACGAGCCCTAGTCCTCCCTGGCCCTAGGCCTTCGTGATCCTTCCCCACCAATGGCCAGCGGCGGCCGTACCTTTGGGATCCTTCGGCCGTACCCTTGGGATCCGATGGGATCCTTTTTTGAAAAAGCCACCAAAGAATTCGACATGCACCTCCTCAAATGAACCACCTCGGATTGTCTTTTGGCTACCTCGGTCAGCCTATATGCCGCATTTGTTTGGGGGGGGGACACGTCGTGGACCACATCACCCGTTCGAAAGTCGACCGGTGACGGGGCATGTGACCGGTACTTGGACCAAAACTCTTGGGTTCATAAACCCAGACTCCCAGACTCCCGGATGGAAAAACCATGAGGACGTCCTCATAGGGGGGTGATGAACTGTGATGAATCAAGAGTCTACATGAACCGTGGCATTGGTAAATAGGTCCCAACGAAGGATTGGCATGCAACATTAAGAGATGGATGCTTGAGAAGCAAGGGCAGACGGTTTCGACTAGGTGACTAGATTCGAACTGTTCTCAGGCCGTTCCTCACCACTACCAGAGACTCTCATCCTTTCTTCCCTTCACTACCTTTGGCGACTTGTTGTGCAGGAGTTCCTGCACTTCATGTCGGGGCAAGTGGAAGTTTTGCCCAAGATGAAGAGCTGGTGTACTCCATACACCCTCTCAGTGGCGGGCAATGAAATCAGTTTCTCAGCTGCAACGCTGCAGGGCGCTGCCGAACATCCGGAGTTTCATCGGAGATCCCCATCCAGCAGGGTAGGTCAGGGGTTTCACGGTCTGGGTCCCACTCCAAACTGAGTGGTTCATGGGGGGTGATGGGGGGTTCAAGTGGTGGCGAACGCACCTTAGTGCACCATCTGTCACCTGACCTATAGCCACCTTTGCCTTTGCAGTTTGTGTATGTTTTACATCTTTCAGAGGATTTCACCTGTGGCTGGGATGTCTTTAAGTGCTCGGGTTTGAATCATCAGTGTGATTTTGTGAGATCGAGCCTCGATCATCGAGGAACATCTCATAGGTGATGCGTGCTGTGCGCACATCGTTTCATGTTCATCCCAAGTACCTTAAGGCACTTGGACCCTCCTGGCACCTACATCACAGTGTTTCCAATCACCGTACCTCAGAGAGTATGTGGATCCCGAACGGGCCAACCTGGTGCGTTTGCGCTTCACCCCCACGGTCGTCCGATGTCGGTCGCCCGTTCGGGGCCCATGCGGTCGGTGTGCAAGTAGTCCCTGCAGCCGCTGGAGTGTTTGGGGGGTATGTGATGCACTCCAAAGTAACACCCAGACACGGCCCATGGGACTGCCAGTCCGGACTGCCGCCAGAAAGACCCCTTTGGCACCATTTCTGGCCGTTTTGAAGGCAGTCCGGACTGGCAGTCCCATTAGTCGTGTTTGGGACATGGTGATATGTGGCATGGCCCTGAGAGGAGGAGCATTTTGTTCCATTACACAGGAGGGTGTCCAGTTTGTTTAGTTGCAGGGAGAGCATATTTGTGTGCTTGCGTTGTGGTCCTAGCACCCCTAGCTGGCCTAGCTCCCGTGGTTTGCTCGCCAGCCGATGCCGTTGCAGCCGATGTGAGGTACTGGGAACATGCACCTTGGCAGACGGGCCTGGGAGAGTAAAGCATCAGTCAACGATGTTCAATCCCATACGCTTTCGGGTTGGACCATATATATAGGTCTCAGTCATTGGAATTGGAAAGAACATCATTATATAGAATATTTACATATATTTACCAACTCAACTGATGAACACATTTACCAATCAGTGGAATTGGAATATCAATCATTGTGTATGAAACATTGAAATGGGAATATGATGGAAGATGCACCTACAGCCTACAGTGACCCCTTTTCAACCACTCCACCTGATCGTATGCGTTCGGGGCCCTCTTGAGCGATGACGTCCTGACTCGACACCGCAGCGCGAGCGCCCGCGCGGCGTCGGTCAACGTAGGTCGCTCACACCTAGATGACCCATCCACTTGGAAGGACTGGCCTCGTAGGTTCGAGAACCGGGCCTGTCATCTTCCAGGAACTGGGTTCACCATGTGACCAGGAAGAGGTCCACCCAGAGAAGAGTGGATGCAGTCGATGATCCTGGATGGTGAATCACGGAAGGTCCTGCAGGACATTTGGCTGGGGCATTTCGGTGTGAGTTTGTTCGTGTCGCAGGATGTCCATGTTGTTCAAAAATTACCGACAGCCTTGCATAGAAGGGGAACCAGGTTTCTATGGCTTGGCTTTCAACCCTTTCAGGGCTGAGCGCGTGAGCACAGCGCATTGAAGCCTTCATCCCACTACTATCCACTTTTCCTGGTCCAATATCGCCCAGCTACCAGCTTTCCCTCCAATCAAACCTCAAGAACCTGGATTCACATGATTTCACCCGATTTCTCCAAATATGTACAAGCCACCTACACTTCGCTTCCAATCCCCACTTCCTGAACCTGAAGGGCTGCTACGTAGGTGGTATAAAAAAAACTACCAAGAAAAAATCAAAATCGTTCCGCTCGGAGCCTTCAGCCTGTTAAAATGTTTGAGATGCCGCGATTTGCTGAGTATGATGCAGATGTGCGGCGTTTGAGTGCCTAACATCCAAAGATCATCAAAGATATCCAAAGCAAGATTGTCTTATATGTCAAGCAGGGGCGGCTTTGCTTCTGAATTGCTGCTGGCCTGCCTATGGTGCCTAGCTAATAGCGCCGAGCTGGTTGGATGTGCCGAGCTGTCTTCTTCGCCCATGTCGTCTAAGGGATGTCAAGGGTATGGTCCTGCAGGGCGGGCAAGCAGAGGGAGCATGGCAGACCTTGACTGTCCGTGGAAGGGTTTTCGAGTTGTAAGAAACTTGGTTTAAGAAACTTGGTTCGGGCACCTGCGCTGTTGCCATAGTCATCCAGAACTCCCTTGCCGCGCCTGCGAAAAGGCAAGACTTTCCCCGTCGTGAAATGCTCATTGTTATTCATTGTTAGAAGTTATATAATATATGTTATGTGTGTTTTGCAGAGGGCTGAGTCCCACTGCAGGACCCCTGGGTCGCCACTGGCACCTGTCGGAGGTACGGAGATGGGCGCGCCATCTCTGTTGGCGAAGTCCTGCTGCACGATGATCGGTGGGAGCTCCAGTTGAAAGGCTTCCGGGTCCGGCCACTGTTTGCCAAATCGGTGCGGGCTTGAAGGCTTGATCCTGTCAATTCTCGATCACAAGAGTCCTCAGATGTTGAACCCCAGCTGGTCAACGAATTGTAAACGGCTTTTGCACGGCCGCCGTTGCGCAACTACAGGCACCTGTGGCATAGAGTTACATTGACTAACAAATCTCAATATTCAATGGATGCTTGAGATATATTGGATATCATGAGGTGATGAAGCGGTGATGAATCCCAACATGTTTTCAAGTTGACATCGCGAAACAGGCGTTTCTACTCGAATACCGCGCCTCTTACCACCCTGACCACGTTTCCAGGTGCCGGCTGCACCCCCTTTTGTGGCGGTGCCGATGGCCGTGCGGTGCTGCGGTCCTCGCTCCGGGAGTTCTTGGCGTCTGAGGCCATGTACCACTTGGGGGTGCCCAGCACGCGGGCGCTGTGCGTGGTCATGCGACTGGGTCAGGATGGGAGGATGTGACCAGAATGACACAGCTGGGGCAAGGTCGACCCACCTCCAGTGTCCAGAAAATCATCAAACATTGGTTTGTTTGTGATGCTCCTGAGCGATCGAAGAAGGTTGGAGATGGTGCCCAAGGTCAACCTCAGATACTGCCCTTCGAGAATGGGTGGGCGAGACCCTCTTCGAGCCGTGTGCGATGACCTGTCGAGTGGCAAGATCCTTCCTCCGTGTAGGGCACTTGGAACTGTGGCTTGGCCCAAAGAAGCACAGGGTTGGGGGTTTTCCATTCGCTTCACTCAAAAACCATAATATACTATCATAATGATCATAATGTTGTGAATTGTTGGGCTCAGCTTCAGCTTTGTGATCATTGTGCACCGATGTTTGTGTTTGTGTGTGTGTGCGACCAGCATGTTCCAACACAACAGTTTTGCCTTGAAGGAGGTAACAGGCGAAACCGTGACACGATTGGAAGGTTCGGGTGGCTATAGAAATGGTCCAAGAATGTCAAAGAAAAACGCCCAGCAGACATGAGCAGACCCCATTGAACAATATTGAACCTTGACAAAGCAAGGGAACTCCATGTTAATATTGTTTCACTTACTTATGATGCAATCAACAGCCCAGTCTTCCAGTCAGCACAGTTCATTGAACACATGAATCCCTATGTTTCCGGGCCCACATTCTCAGAAGGTACTTCGACCAAGCCTGGCACCCACCCCAACCACCTTCTCAGGAGGTGGGCCAGGAGCCCTATAGGGAATATGTTGTCGCAAGTCTTGGTGCTGTTGTTGACTCGGAGCTGCGGTCGAAAGCGGTGGAAATCCCTGACGAACCTTTTCGGACGTGGCTTTTAAACGACACAAACCCCGCCAGGGTGCCAACGCCATCCAACGCCCGGGTGCCAGGGTACCCACCACCCATCCCAAAATATTCCAAACACTCCATGTCATGCCATGCTTATGCCAAAGACCCCCCTGACACGACCCCTGGCCTCATCGGCAGTCCCACCGGTCGTCCCACTGGTCCTGTTTGGGACACCGTGGGGCCGAGGTTCGGCCGCCGCGCGCGGGACTTCGGAAGCGCCGAGGCCCGACGCTTGGCTGGTCAGAGCGGCGGGTGGGGTGGGGTGGTGGTGCCAGGGGGGTCCATGTGGACATCTACGGCATAGATAATGTAGACTCTTGAGGACCATACACCACCCCACTTGAATTGAACATCCTCTTCAAAGGGGAGGTTTATGGTCCTCAAGAGTCTACATTAGACGTGTGGGTATGACTGTTGAAGGCACAGATTTGAACATAGTATACAGTACGTCAGTCTATAAGTAAGTCTATCATTATCTATTTATCTATCTACCTGTATCCATGACAATGCAAGAGTAATACACGTACACAGCAAACCACAGCGGCCAACTGGATCACTTACAAGACAAAGCGGGACTTAGAGCCCAATATATTATTAGTGCAACCCGTACAAAGCCAGAGAGAAGCTGGTATGTTGATTGTTTGTTTGAGGAATGGGGAGAAGAGTGCTCCTTGATTACGTGTCACAGGTTGGAACACCCTTTCCATCCCCAGACCATCCATGTATATGGAAAACTTATTACATCTTATCAAAGGAAGTTTAGTGTACGAAACTTCCGTGTTACGGACATTCAAGAACTGTTCATACAGCACTCATCCTACACCACTCATCAATACACCACTCATCATACTCATCGTACACCACTCATCATACACCACTCATCAGACACCACTGTTCATACACCACTCATCATACACCACTCATCATACACTACTCATCATACACCACTCATTAGACACCACTCATCATACACCACTCATCATACACCACTCATTAGACACCACTCATCATACACCACTCATCATACACTAGACCTCCATGTGCAGATTTCGTGGCAGGCGCAGCACTTTGTGAACCTCCATGTGCAGATTTCGTGGCAGGTGCAGCACTTTGTGAACCTCCATGTGCAGATTTCGTGGCAGGCACAGCA
>CAXAMN010026139.1:818671-878150 GCA_963970005.1 Durusdinium trenchii
CGTGGCAGGCACAGCACTTTGTGAACCTCCATGTGCAGATTTCGTGGTAGGCACAGCATCTGTGGAGCTGGATCGATTTGTAGTGCAACTTTAGCACGCGGAGTAAGATGAGAACTGGCGACTTTGTTAATTTGTAGTGCGCGGAGCAATCTGTGGAGCTGGAAGCTGAGAACTGGCGACTTTGTAGTACAACTTTAGTACGCGGAGTATCTGGGGAGCTGGAAGATGAGAACTGGCGATTTTCTAGTACAACTTTAGTATGCCGAGCAATCTGTGGAGCTGGAAGCTGAGAGCTGGCGCCTTTGTAGTGCAACTTTAGTACGCGGAGTATTTGTGGAGCTGGAAGAGGAGAACTGGCGACTTTGTAGTGCAACTTTAGTACGCGGAGCAATCTGTGGAGCTGAGAACTGGCGACTTTGTAGTGCAACTTTAGTGCGCGGAGTATCTGGGGAGCTGGAAAATGAGAACTGGCGACTTTCTAGTACAACTTTAGTATGCGGAGTATCTGGGGAGCTGGAAGCTGAGAACTGGCGACTTTGTAGTACAACTTTAGTACGCGGAGCAATCTGCGGAGCTGGAAGCTGAGAACTGGCGACTTTGTAGTACACCTTTAGTACGCGGAGTATCTGGGGAGCTGGAAGGCGAGAACTGGCGACTTTGTAGTACAACTTTAGTAAGTGGAGCAATCTGTGGAGCTGGAAGATGAGAACTGGCGACTTTGCGACTTTGTGGTACAACTTTTTAGTACGCGGAGCAATCTGTGGAGCTGGAAGCTGAGAACTGGCGACTTTGTAGTACAACTTTAGTACGCGGAGTATCTGGCGAGCTGGAAGACGAGAACTGGCGACTTTGTAGTACAACTTTAGTACGTGGAGTATCTGGGGAGCTGGAAGATGAGAACTGGCGACTTTGTAGTACAACTTTAGTACGCGGAGCAATCTGTGGACCTGGAAGATGAGAACTGGCGACTTTCTAGTACAACTTTTAGTACGCGGAGCAACCTGTGGAGCTGAAAGCTGAGAACTGGCGACTTTGTAGTACAACTCTAGTACGCGGAGCAAGCCGTGGAGCTGGAAGCTGAGAACTGGCGACTTTGTAGTACAACTTTAGTACGCGGCTGAGTCATCTCTATTCTGTATTTTGCAAAATGCAAGACAGTTGACGATGGTTGCTTCGCTTTCGCTCCATTGGTCGGTTCCAACTTGTTTTGTCAAAGAACATCGCAGCTCGGCGAATCAGCCTGCCACATAGGTTTATTCTTTTGAAAACTTCCGCCGCCGGCTTGCCCGCAAACTACTATCATTTATGACCCTAATGTAAGTGATTATTCCCAGGGTGTAGCCCGTTGCCAGTCACAGTCGGTAAAAACACATATTACTGCACTATTTGGAGGAAAGGCCTACAACCAGGCCCATCATCATTTACTGGGCCCTGGTCATGGGATATAGATGATATAGATTAATTTATGATCCTAATACCCTATGTAAGTATGTCACTATTCCAGACATGGAAGGTCTAGGATTCTGGGATCAATTGAGTCATGCATCATTCATCGCACCCGGGCTGCAGCCGTTCGGTTGCATGTTGATGCGACCGTTGCTGGACAGCCCCTGAAAACGCTTTGGGGTCCAAAGAATTGCAAGAGCTAAGCATCAAGATGTAGCAAGATGCTATAGGACTTGCTAGGACCCTGTTAGGATTACCCCTGTTAATTAAGATGTGTCAAAATATATCCAAGGGGGTTATACCCCCTACATATATAGATGCAGACATAGCCGTAGTCAAAATGTATCAAGATGTATCCCTGTTAGGATTAACTCCCTTTTTCGGACATGCTCTGACATGAGTCTCTTTCAGGGGGATCTACGTGCGGCTTGCATAGATAGATGTCGGACATGTACCATTGAGCATCTCCTGAAAGATACAAATAATTTATACCTGGGCCCTTAAGGGGTGTCCAAGTAGTGTAGAGGCTTCCATTCATGACCCCTTTGAAGGTGCTGGCATATAAATATAATATATATCATGTATATATATATATATTTGTCTATTTATATGCGTGCTTTGCTGTTCTCGTGCTTTCTGGGTCACATCAGTTCCGTCCGAAAGAAGACGAACCAACTGGACAGCCGCAGCTAACTCCCGGAGATTGTTCTGGTGCATTTTTGGTGCGAGTTGGGTCGGCTGGAGTTCCCTCCGCCGGCCGCGGTGGGCCACAGGGCAGTTTCCGGGACCGGGGTTTCTATGGGGTCGTTCTGATTTCGATTCTGGGCGAAACAGTTACACTCCCCGACGGAATCATGGTTAGTATTGGAATTCACCACCTGCCGTGCATTCGGGCAAACATGTCTTGACCTCCAGAGTGGGGTCTTCAGGATCTGCTTGCAGCCTGCAGATCCTGAGGCTTGGAACTCGAGCAGCTGCTGCGTCATGTCCTGGCGCGCGAATACCCGGAATGTGCCTCGCTGGAGTGATTTAAGAGTTCAGATGATGTAGATGGCAGAGTCACTAGACCCACTTGTTGAGTTTCTCATGCCTACCTCCTTGACATACTATTTGGAGGGGTGGGAGTAGGGGGTACCCTGAAGCAGTACACATAGTTTCTCTTGTTCTTTTAAGGTTCTTTTTGTGGAAATCCGTATTCTGTCACATGGATGTGCGCCCATCTGTGCGGCCGGTCCGGCCTATCATGAACACATGGATGCACTTAAACCAGTTTCAAGAAGACACGTCCTGGGTTTGCCAGGTGATCTTGCTGTTGCTCCAAGAATATCCTTAAATTGATTTTACACAGACACACACACACTATATTTATGTATATATATAACATATAATTAGCCTCCCGTACCGCGTTTCCTGCCCTAGGCCTCGATCCCCAAGATGACTCCCTCCGACCGGCGCTGATGCGGATGCTGCGGCCCATGGGGGAGCGCATGGCCCAGTTGATGGCGCAGTGGTGGAGAGTGGGCTTTTGCCAAGGAAATTTTCAGTCCGAAGCTCTGAGACGAAGGGAGGGGGAGGGAATCCAAGAGGGCTAGTCATATGGCGACTCTTTATAGATGACCAGAGATGACTACCACCTGTAGATGTTCAGCAGATTTTGTGGATGCATTGAGTCCGGTGAGGAGGACCAGTCGTGTGGCTTTGAGGATGTGAGGAGGACGGCTGATTGAGCCAGGGGGAAGGAAAAACAATAGCATTATATCCATACAAAACATGGCATGGGTTCAATAGGTTTCCTGAGTTCTTTTCCCCAATTGATGCAAACATGTGGGGAATGCTTTGCATCGAAAGCGAGTATAGCAGAAGGGATCATTATGATAGTTTATACATGTTTATGCCTGAGACTGCTCAGCTCGGATTGTTCCTGATGTTGCAATCAATATGACTATGATAAACATATATATATATAATATATATATGATTGTTCTATGTTTTCAGTTGCTGCCTTGTGTTGTTCCTACAATGCTTATATGTTGGGTAGCTAACTATTGAAGGTTTTAGTAGTCCTAGTTGATAACCAAGTGGACAACAACAACAACAACAACCCCAAAACAACTACATATGTTTTCTTCACAGCGACCTCGTGTGACGGCTTTTTCCCTTATTTGGAGTGGTGATAGGGGACAAAACAACTAACTCCCAACAACTTCTGATGTGCGCTGCTTCTTTGCTCCATTTTACTTCTTTTGCTCCGCGTTTACACACGGGCAGCCAACACTCCAGTTCTGCCTCGAGGACAACTGCCATCTGGGTGGTCGGACCTTGGACTTCGGGCCCTTTGGATTCCTGGAGCGCTACAACCCTCGCTACTGCCCGCCCGGCGGAGTCTTCCGGGCTGGGGAGGGGAGGTGGACTCAGGGCTGGGAGCAAACAACGACGTGAAACGTGGCACTACCACGAAGCGAAATGTGAGCTCCAAGAAGATGTCTCGGATATGCTGGGATGCTATATATATATATATAAGCAATATAACATATATATAATGGTGCTTGGATCTTTTGGTGTAAATATAATCACATTGATTCATGGCCGGGATGACGAATGAGGATTGGGCTTGCAGTGAAATACTCAGCCTCGGAATCCGTATGGTTTGTCGGCCAGGAGCCATATCTCACAGCACTTTGAGCAATTGCCAATGCGCAACCAGACCGAAGCGACCAATGCACATCCATCCAGAACAGGTTTCTCACTATCACTAGCCTGTGTCACTAGGTGGCCTCGCAGCCTAGCAAAGAAGTTTCATCCAACAGCAGTTGTATGTGCACAAGACAGAAATCAACACGACTTGCTCAAATCCACACGAGCCATGGTGACAAGAGTTTCAGCTCTTTTGCCGAGTGGTGAGGCCATTGACCTCGAAGTGACACCAGAGATGACAGGTTGGGAGCTCAAGGAGCAGATTAAGACAAGACAGCCCTGGGACGAGCCTACCAGCAGCACGACAGGTGTGGAAATCATTATTGACGGCATGTTGCTGGCCGGTGACGAGAATTGTGTCGACGCAGGCATTGCTGAAGATGCTGTTCTGAGTATTGTGTTCAAAACTAATTTTGTTATATGCTCCAACCAAGACGTGGTTGCCAGTCTCGGCGGTGTCATTGATTACTATGATCCTAAGGAACCGCTGCTTGCAGTCGAAATCCCAAGTGATGAGACTCGAATCCTTGAAGGAGCCTTTGCAGGCTGCTACGCATTAGCCAAGCTGACCATTCCGGATTCAGTGACTCACATTGGGGATCGTGCCTTTCAGGAATGTGATTCGTTAAGGAGTTTGACAATTCCGAACTCAGTGACACACATTGTGGAGTCTGCCTTTTCAGGCTGCAGCTCTTTGAAGAACTTGACCATCTCAGACTCAGTAACCCATATCGAGAAAAGTGCCTTTGCGGGCTGTAGTGCGTTGGTGAACTTGAACATCCCACACTCAGTGACCCACATTGGGGAGTCTGCCTTTTCTGGCTGTGGCTCTTTGGAGAACTTGACCATGCCAGACTCAGTGACCCATATAGAGATGGCTGCCTTTTCCAATTGTTTCTCCCTAACGAGCTTGACGATCCCAGACTCCGTTACACACATCGGGGATCGTTCTTTTGAACAATGCAGCGATTTAGTGAACTTGACCATCTCGAACTCAGTGACCCATGTAGGGAAGCTTGCCTTTGATGATTGCAGCTCTTTGGCAAACTTGACCATCTCGAACTCAGTGACCCACATTGGCGATGGTGCATTTCAGAGTTGCAGCTGTTTGGTTGGTTTGACCATTCCCAGCACAGTCACCCACATCGGAGAGCGTGCCTTTATGGGATGCAGCTCCTTGACAGGCTTGACCATTCCGAACTCAGTGACCCACATTGGGAATGGCGCCTTTGCGCATTGCATCTCGTTGTCAAACTTGACCATCTCGGACTCAGTGACCCACATTGGCGATGGTGCATTTGAGAGTTGCAGCTCTTTGGTCGGCGTGACCATTCCCAACAAAGTCACCCACATTGGAGAGCGTGCCTTTATGCGATGCAGCTCCTTGACAGGCTTGACCATTCCGAACTCAGTGACCCACATTCGGGACTACGTGTTTTGGAACTGCGGCTCTTTGGTGACCTTGGCCCTTCCGGACTCAGTGATTCACATCGGTCATGGTGCCTTTGTGCACTGCAGCGCTTTGGCGAGCTTGACAGTTCCTGACTCTGTAATCCACATTGGGGACGGTGCCTTTTGGGGATGCAGTTCTTTGGAATTGAGAGTCTCCCTCTCTGGGACCAATTCTGGGAGAGATGCTTTCGCCGGCTGCAAATGTCTCATAGCCAAAGAGGCTTGACATCGTTGAGCGTCATGGCCGCCTGTTTAGGACGCTCTATGCTGCGTCCTGGCGTCCCGGGACGCAGCAGAAGGTGCTTGAAAATGCCGCGGTCGTTGTTCAGGGGGTTTGGTATAATTAAGTGGGAGGCTGGGAAAAGAACTGGAGCACATGGCCCCAAACAAGCATCGTGTGCCGATGTGCGGCTGGACATCAATCTAGACTGGGAGTATCCACATGACATCTCATGACGCAAGGGTTTGGCTCCCTCATGACGCATCGCTGGGTGCTTTTCCCTGCTCGACCCATCAAAGCCTGCCCCATGTAGCCGAGAACCTGGCCATGTAGCCGAGGCCCCCAATGCAGCGCTCAGCTGAAAGAGGAGAGCATCACCCGCTCCAACCCTTGGTCCTGGAGAGGCCTAGTTTACACTTTGTTTGGGGGGGGCCCTTCCAAAACTCTTGAGTTTGAACATGGACTCGTATGAGACTTTTGTTTCACTAGGACAGGAGAAAGGGTCAAAATACTCTGAGACATCCTTTTCGGTTGAACCGGATTCTACTCCGCTGAAGACTAACATGGGCCATGAAAGCCACTGGTTGTAGAGGACAACTGTCTTTGAGGGTGCCATTTGATCGGGTCCATATAGTTTTTGGGAGTGTAGTCCTAAGTGGCGTATCCAATGATTCCGATTTGTTGCATCTCAGGGTCCTTTGGCTTGGTCAACCTCAGTGAGTTCTCCCATAACGTCCCGGGGGTGAGGAATGGACTTATGTGTTCAATGGACTTATGCCAGGTATACCCAGGGCTCCAAGTACCTCCTCCTCAAGAGGTAGGTATTTGGAATTAGAGGCACGTTTGGCAATCTTACAGCAATTTGGCCAAATTGCCGCAACCAGACGGACGCGACCAACGTATTACTTATTGTCATGTTTCTCACCAGGTGACTGGCAAAGAAGCTTCATCCAACGGCAGTTGTATGTGCACAAGACAGAAATCAACACGACTTGCTCAAATCCACACGAGCCATGGTGACAAGAGTTTCAGCTCTTTTGCCGAGTGGTGAGGCCATTGACCTCGAAGTGACACCAGAGATGACAGGTTGGGAGCTCAAGGAGCACATTAAGACAAGACAGCCCTGGGACGAGCCTACCAGCAGCACGACAGGTGTGGAAATCATTATTGACGGCATGTTGCTGGCCGGTGACGAGAATTGTGTCGAAGCAGGCATTGCTGAAGATGCTGTTCTGAGTATTGTGTTTAAAACTAATTTGGTTGTATGCTCCAGCAAAAGTGCAGTCGCCATTCTTGGCGGTGTCATTGACGATGAGTACTATGACGCCAATGAACCCCTGCTTGCAGTCGAAATCCCAAGTGATGAGACTCGAATCCTTGAAGGAGCCTTTGCAGGCTGCTACACATTGGCCAAGCTGACCATTCCGGATTCAGTTACTCACATTGGGGATCGTGCCTTTCAGGATTGTGATTCGTTGGTGAGTTTAACAATTCCAAACTCAGTGACCCACATTGGGGAGTTTGCCTTTTCAGGCTGCAGCTCTTTGAAGAACTTGACCATCTCAGACTCAGTAACCCATATCGAGAAAAGTGCCTTTGCGGGCTGTAGTGCGTTGGCGAACTTGCACATCCCAAACTCAGTGATCCACATCAAAAGCGATGCCTTTGCAGGTTGCAGCTCTTTGGAAAACTTGAATATCTCGGACTCAGTGACTCTCATGGGAGACGGTGCTTTTGAGTATCCTGTTTTTTTTTCAAGGTGATTCTTTCATATATTTTTCATATTTTCCCTATTGGCCCCACGGATCCAAGTACCTTCTCAGCAGGTGATGTGTTCGACACCGCTATGTAGGTTTGGAGGGTGTACTTGGATCCCTAGGGTGGGTAAATCCCTTTTCTGGATTTTCTGGTGAATATATATATATATATATATGTCCGTGTCCTTAAACAAGTCCAAGGTATTGCACATCCTTGGTGAGCTTGACCATCCCACACTCGGTGACACGCATCGAGAATTGTGCCTTCTCGGGGTGCAGCTCTTTGGCAAACTTGACCATCGCAGGTTCAGTCACCCGCATTGGGAATTCCGCCTTCAGCTCTTGCGAATCATTGATGACATTGACCATTCCGAACACAGTGGCGTACATTGGGGACGCTGCATTTGAGCATTGCAGCGGTTTGGTTGGCTTGACCATTCCCGACACAGTGACCTACATTGGGGAGCGTGCCTTTTTAAATTGTACCTCATTGGTGAGCTTGACCATTCCGAACTCAGTGACCCGCATTCGGCACTATGCTTTTTGGAACTGCAGCTCGTTGGTGAACTTGACCATTCCAGACTCCTTGATCGGAATTGAGAATGCTGCCTTCAAGAACTGCAGCTCTTTAGTGAGCTTGACAGTTCCTGACTCTGTGACCCGCATTGGGGACGGTGCCTTTCAGGGATGCAGCTCTTTGGTGTTGAGAGTCTCCCTCTCTAAAACCAAGTCTGGGAGAGAGGCCTTTGCCGGTTGCAAAGATCTCATAGCGAAGGAGAGTTGATATCGCGGATGGCTAAGACAGGTTTCGAACAGGCCGCCTGTTGGTTTCCAGGCGCCACGGACCCGCTGATTGAGCACCCAGAGCCGCCAAAGGTGGTCAAATGCAGCTGTTGTTTGCTCAGGAGACTTGAGCTGGTGTTCTACTTGCTAGTGAGCAACCAGCGTTTACCCTCCATTCAGCCCTGATATCCACCACCTCCATTGTGTCTTCATAAGTTTTCCAAACGCTGCCAGTGCTATAACTGCTCCTGATTGGAGGGATAAACACAGATCCAGAAGTGAACCCAGATCAGAACTTTGATATTTTCTCGTGACCCTCCAAATGTCACATCAGATCCCGTCAATGAATCGCGACCGTCCCTC
The DNA here is from genome assembly GCA_963970005.1 of Durusdinium trenchii. NCBI lineage: Eukaryota > Dinophyceae > Suessiales > Symbiodiniaceae > Durusdinium > Durusdinium trenchii. Next base: position 827,387 of record CAXAMN010026139.1, read on the forward strand.
ACTCGTTGCTCCTTCTGTCCTTCGTCCAGGTAGCTGGTCCGGTGGCGCCGAACACTTCAGCTTTCGACTCCTGGGCCCCACGATGGGGGACCGGGACGGGCTCGTGCGGTTTGACGGACTCGTTTGGACTCCTGGGAGCGATCGAAGTATGAAGCATGCCGGCACCCGAACCCGTCTGGACTCTGGGCTGGAGGGTTGGGTGTTCGGCCCGTGCCGAGGTTTCAATTTGGTGACCTGTGAAGTCAAGTCGGTGCTGGTTTTTATGACATGTATATTCACCATAGACCCGGCCCGAAAGCTGCCAGGTCACCACTCCGTTTAAGTCTACAAAAGCCTCCAGAGCAGACCTCCAACGGAAGTTAGGTGTCCCATTTTCTACTTTGGAGGGTTCCAGGTTTGTGTTTGATCTTGTCTTCGTGACATTTTCTGGTCTCAGCCCCCAAGCGGTGCTGTTTGGATCTTGATTTGGACGTTTGTTCTTGTTGAAGCTCCTTGGAAGAGCATTGTCCTTTCGAAAGGGTTACTGGTAATCCTGTTTTTGCTCAAGATAATTTTTGGTGTATTTTGCCAATGGGTAAATACCTATAAATACCCATTTGGGGTGTTTGCTTTATTGTTCAAAATTCTTAAGCAAAGCCCAGTAATGGGATGTGCCCAACGCACGTTTCCAAAGCTACGACATAAAAACCCAGACAAACTCATAGGTGAGCATAGGCGGTGAGTGGTAGATTGCAATGTCTTGGACCCTTGGAGAGGCGTTCGAGACAATCCATTTGACCTTGATTGTTGGTTGGTTGGACTGGTTGCATGTCGGTTGCAATTTCAATCTTCCAATGGCCATGTTTATTGCATAATTTGTTGTGCTGAATGGCTGGAGAGAGGGTCACATCGTGTGGGGAATGTTCCGATTCTATGCTGTTCTTTGCTCAGACAACCAGGCTACGCCCAGGGAGTGGAATCAATGGTGGCAACAGGTTTGTAGCTGATTGACTGCCACGCCATGTCCGATGTTATGTGAAACACCAGAGGGGCAGATAACAAGTTCTTCCTCACCCCCCACCATATGTGTCGGATCCTTTTTCTCGGACTTGGCCTGAAGGAACAGCACTTCCGCCAGACTGACCCTGCGTGTGTTTTTTTTGTCCATTGTTTGTGGCACGGGTTCGTACTACCGTACCAAGAGAGGTTGAACAGCCCTAAGGTCGCCCATCCCATACGTAGCACTATGGGGTCCTAGTTCAGGATGATCAGGTCTCTCAACCTCTCAACCGGATATGCGTGTTGTTTCCTCCCAACATCAACACCCTCGAGGATTGCAACCCAAAGCTGCCTTGCAGAACTTGGCCAGCGCGATCCGTGCCGTGGATGATCGAGATCAGCGGCGGACTCGTCCAACGAGACGCTTGTGTTGGGGCGGTTTTGTCAGCGAGTGATGGGAGGTCTTCCAGCGAGTGATGGGGGTGATGGAAGTGAGCCATTTGGCAGGTGGCAAAACTGGCTGCTTTCGAAGGCGCTCTATCAAACATCCAAGGCGTTGAAGCTGAGGAAACGGTGATTACGGCCAAGCCTGGGTAAGGCAAGACGCATGAGTTTGGATCCGATTTGATGGAGCTTGGAGGGGAACAAAGTAAAAAGCAATACTTATACCAGCACCTTCAAAGGGGTCACCAATGGAAGCCCCTACACTACTAAGGGACCTCCATTGGACACCCCCTGAAGGTCCAGGTAGGATCCTATTTGAGTTCCACGTCCGTGACCTTTCGAGCTGGCCCGGCCCGGCTTCAAGGGCTCCCTGTCAGCCGACAAAGACACGGCGGTCTAAGGCGGGGGTTGTTCCCATAAAACCAGGTATATATGGGGCCTAGGTTAGGGGATGCCTAGGCAAACCCTGGATCCTATCCCAGGCTAGGTTAGGGTCTATCATACTTGTAGGGCCTATCCCGCGGCTAGGATAGGGCCTGTGATACAGCCTATCCAAGGTTGGGATAGGGTGTCGGCTTGTTTTGAGGTATAACAGGATAGGCCCGGGGGCCTGTGGCCACCCACCCTGTGGGCCTCACCCACTCTGTGGCCCTGTAGCCGGACCTGTGGAGCCACCGACGTCTCCAAGCCCACTTGCAGCCTGTCGAAGTGGACGCACGTCTCGTCGCTGCGTCGTTTCGGCGTTTCGTCGTTTTGACATGGCCGACTCATGTGCCTTGTAGAAGCTTCAACCCCTTCGCAAGCTTGGGCTGCTGTTGGCGGACGTTTGCAGAGGGGTTAGGGGGGGGGATCCTTGAAGTCGATTTTTGGAAACCTGTTTTTCCAACAGAGGTGGAGAGTGACCTGAACGTTCGGACCCGGAAAACCTGGGGTACCCAATACCCAACTAGGATTATATCGATGGTCGAGTTCGTTCGGGTTCTGATCCACCTCAGGTTTTTTTCCGCACCGGACCGACGACTGCACCGCACCGCACTGGACCGGGAAGTCCGGTGGACCGGTTCAGGTGCCATGGACTGCCTTTTGGACAGCGAGGGCCGCGAGGAGGGACAGCAAGTGCTGCGCGACTTCCCGGCATTGCTGGCAGAGGCCTTCGCAGAAGCCCGTTGTGCAAGGCGAATACGCATGCGTATACGCTAGGTGAGTTATAATGTTGTTATTAAACCTATGGGGGAATCCCCTCCTGCAGGGAATATCTTACAAGACACTTCCGAAAACTAACATGGAAGTGGATGGCACCACCTGTTTGTCGTGGAGGAACCCTGGTCTTCCAGGGCCGAACCTCGGGGCCCTCGGGGCCAGGCCATCCACCTTCCACCATGAGAACCGTTGGACCAAGGGAGTGTTAGTTCCATGTTTCCCGGTTCCTGGCGGCCACGAACCGAGGAAGTGAGGATGGAGAAGTTGGGCCTTTGCTTCTGGGCGCCTTGGACGGTCTTCCCCGAACACCGTGGATGGAGAAGACTGGGAAGCAGAGGATGGGAACCACAGGAGGTGCACTTGGCATTCTGCAAGTGCTCCTTTGGAGGTGCAAGTGGTATGTCAGTTGAGAGGTACCTGGTGAGTTTGGCGTTGGAAAAAAAGCCGTTTGGTGGCTTGGAGCCTTTCCACGATTTGAGCGTAGTGGACTATGACATAGATGGGTGATGATGGGTGAGGAAGGGCTAGGGATAAGGTGAATCAGAATCCAAAACGCTTGGTTTGGGTCGTTGGACGGAGTAGAAGGTGAGTGATTGGTAAGAACGGGTGGATGGTGACATATGGTGACTTGGGTGTGTTTGCGGCTAGCCTTTCTTGGTGCTTTAGCCTTTGGGAGACTTGGATTTGAATGTGGAGGATGGTAGAGGAAAGGCGGAGCACACAAAATGGACACATGAACCGTGGCAGGGTGTCACAGTCACAGACTTTACAAAAGACTCATGAAAACTCTTTTGTTGAGAGTTGCTAAAACATGCTGAAACCCATAACACACGCGAGTGAACATGGCACGATGCGCACCTTGATGCGCCCAATCAGGCAGGCTGATAACTTTTCTCCACCAACCCGCCACGTGAAAACATGTGGGTCGCTTTGGGCGCGCAACACAGGTGCTGCCTTTGGCCGTGCGGCGCGGGTGACTCCCGACGATCTGGACCTGTCATACCTGCCACTTCCTGAGCCCTATACAGAAGCGCCCTCCATACTGTTTTGGCCTGAAGCTACAGATCCCAAAGATGAATCACCACTGTTCGCTTCAAACCTGCAGGCACTGGAATCCACAACTATGCCCATCCCAACAATTTGTTTAGATTCCCTCCCTCACCTTACATCACTCCATCACTCCACCAACCTGATCACCCCATGACATACCCTCCTGCAGATGAAGACACCCTGGTTTCACCACCCACCTTGGAGGACCACCATCTTCCAGAACACCCCGGCCGCGCTGCGGATTCCGTCCGTTTCTATAGGAAGAACACCCCTGGGCCGTCCCGCGGCCTCCGGATGGCGTCCGTCCCTCGGAGGACTCCGACGCCGCGCGCTTGTGCGACGAGCTGCTGCAGCTCATGGAGGCCTCCGCCGCCGATTGGACCCTGCTCTGGCGCCGCCTCGCCGACGTGGCGCAGGCGAAGAGCCGCGGTCGGTGGAGAAGGGTCGCTGTGGAAAGCGGGGACAAGCGGAGGGGGATTTGGGGTGAAGAAACATTGGTGAACAAGTGGAGCAAGTGGTATTTTGCATAGGCATGTGGTTTTTGGATGGGGTGAAGTGAAGTTCACAGGCGTACTTAGTTTGTTACTGGTAGGAGGGAATGGCTTCTGGGGTAGGAATGTGAGGCAGACGCTGGATTGAGAAGATCGATCGCCGAGTTGAGAGTCCAATCGGTTCCATCAGGCCCAGGTTTGTAGTCATACGCACCTATATATAGACTTCCAAAATAGATCTAGGGTTTGATTGCATTCTCCAGGTTTATCAGGATGATTCTCATGATCCTTGCTCGGCCTTCACCATCACCTGGAAGTTCGGCCCGGCCCCTCTAGTTTCACCACCTGGGTCGATGAATCACAGGGGGGGAAGGACTGGGACGAGCTGATGGAGGGCGGAAGGCTCTTGGAACCTCTCCAAGGAAGACACTTGGTACTGGACGGGCTGGGTGGCCGCTGGACGGGCTGGGTTGAGGGAGGGAACCCATACCGAATCCAGTTGCTGCCATACCGAACCCTCCAGAAGTTGGTGTGGCTGAAATAAAGCTTCAACTCCAAAAACCATCGGACCACCTTTTTATCCTTTTTTTGGGGGGGTTCTCAGTCAATTACGGGTCAAATGACCATCAAATGACCTACTGCCAAGTTATCAAATCATTCTGCGATGTTATGCAATGATGTTGTGTTTGTTGCAAGACCGGTGGTTCCAAAAGCTACCCCGTTCTACACCTCACAAGAACGGCTCTTTTTGACACCCGTCTGACGCCCGGAGATGTGTCGCAGACAAACCCTTTCCACCCCCGTGGGAGCGAGACCTTCTCTTCTCTTCTGAAGTGATCCAGCCCGAAACGGAAAGGGAAAAACCACAGAGGTTTGAGGTTCATACACTATTCCATAGGTACCAAGTCGTAGGGTCCAAACGTGGCTACCTCAAAACAGCTCAAACGAAGAAAAGAGACGGGGAGGTCTCCACCGTGTCGAGGCCTTACCCACCCGTGCCCGGACCAGCCCCGGACGCCGCGGAGAACGGACGCCGCCCGGACCGGCGGGACCTCGCCACTTGCTCCCAGGCTTCTACTTGCCCTTGTCTCCTGAGCAGCTTGGAGATCGAGATTCTGGATGTGACGGATGTGTTTTCGTTTGTGTCTACATGTTTAAACCAGCACCTTCAAAGGGGTCACCAATGGAAGCCCCTACACTACTAAGGGACCTCCATTGGACACCCCTTGAAGGTCCAGGAAGATAGGTGGTGGTTTCAGATATATGTTTGAAGATGTTTGATGTTCAACCATGTTCAACCTTTACTTGGGATGATTTCTAACCCACTTACTCACGATTTTTGTGAGTGAGTTGAAACCACACAGAGCTGATCGCCATGAGTTAGAATTCAGTTTGTACGGCAAACAACAACAGTTTTCCACCACCCCAAGGGTGGTTTTTAGATGGAAAATTGATAATCACAGGGTCTATAAACAACCCTTTGGGTGATGTATATTATATAATATAATAGTTATATATATATATATCAATTAATGTTTAACTGCCATCATCAGGACCCAAAATAAAGAAAATCACACGCATGAACTTCAACTATATTTTTCACGGCCAAACATATATTGTTATCCACTTCCGAATTTGTTTCAAGGCCATTATTTTGTGGGGAAAGATCCGATCATGACCTTCAAGGGCGGGCGGAGCTAACTGGCTGGCCCACTTCGTCTATAGGCAGCAGCATTTGGGAGACCAGATCCCAACAATAGAGATCCTCCGAACCAGCAGGATGGCGATCCACCTTGATTCAGTGCCGGCTCGTAGATGCTTGAACAGGCTTGATTGCTTTCATCCCGATGTAGATGGAGATCCACCGAACAGAACAAGCACATACCACTTCCGAACACCCCGATTGTGAGAACCCCGTCCTGCCCAGCAGCCTTTTCTGTGTCCCCCGAAGCTGCTCCACCTGCGCCTCCATTCCAGGCTGGAGGCTGCTTGGAGCCGTTGGCTCCTACGGTGGCTCACCCGTTTGCAAGGCGAAGGCGACTGCGAAGAGGTGGCACAGCAGATGAGACGGGTGAAGCTTGGAGACAGATGATGTGCTTGTGAGACAGAAGGGAGTCCGATAAAGACGAGTAGACCGTCTATAGGCCAATTGGGTGCTTCTGGAACTTGTTGGTATACACACTTGGGATAGAAGGGATAGATAAGAGGTTCGCATAGCTACTTGGAAGACTTTAGGAAGATTTGTCTCTCAAGGAATCTCAAAGATAGTATCAAGGGTATACTGTATTTTGTGTCTAAAAATGTTATTTTTCTTCATGTTACTGTTTGGTGGTGTGTATGTCCGCTCATACTCCTGATCCAAATACGATCCCTGGAACTACCATGGGGGTGGAAACGCCTTTTGTTTGTAGAGGAACATGATTCTTGGGGCCCTGTTCCACTTCCAGGACGCCTATCCAATGAGCTTGTTCCTTTGCCCTATCAGGAATCCTAAGTATGTGCCGCGGAATTGGATGCTGATGGAGGCGATGCAGAAGCTCCGTAGCTACATGCAAGGTTGCAAGGTCTTTGCGGATTGGGTGATTTTTTCCTGAACTGGCTTAACATATGTGGCAGGGGGGATGTTTGTTCATTTTTCCAGGTTCCTAAAGCAAATCCAAGGATTTGAGAGTGCCCTACCCGGGAAGTATGTAGATCACATGTTAAAACCTCTTTTGGGGCGATGCATTGACCGAACATGAACAGGTGTAACAAAGCTAGGGGTAACCTTCATTTTCCAGGGAAACCCAGGGAGTCAGGATACAGGATGTATGTATATTATATAACACAATATATTATAATGTAAAATATACTATTATATAGAATATTAAAAAATATATACATCCATTCAGGGTATGATATCTACTGTAGGAACTGTAGCCACAGGAGCCAGAAATCCCCATCGGGTGAATGCAACATGAGTTCACTGAGTCCTGGCATGGAACTTTGACCACTGAGATGCACACGACCAACTACTGGTTCCCCGCCAAATGTTTAAACCCAAGAGAATAAGAGCCAACATGAGGGGTACGCTCTATGCTTGGCACACTCCATAAAACAGAGCAAAGTGTTGTGCTGAACTCCTGAAGCATAGAGTAATAGCTGGAGCTGTCGTATAAACCCTGGGAGTGCCCAGACTATATCCAAGAACGGTGTTTAGGTGGCAAGAAGAATTTCCTTGAGTTCAGTAGGCCAAAATATAGGCTTTGGACTTCGAGGTTGGGCGTGCTTTTTTAAACATGCAACAAGAAGGTTTTGTTGGCCTTTCTCAGCGAAGAGAAAACAAGGAGGCCGCCCTTCACACTTGGAGGCCTACGAGGCGGCGGAGGCAGGAAACTTCCAAGTGGCACAGCGCTTGCAGCAGCGCCTTGGATGAAGGCAGCAGATCCCGAGATCATGGCAGTTCTGTATGGATTACATATGGTGTTGAGTGGGGACTCATCCGATGCCGGATATGTTGGAGGGCCGTCATGTCCAGGGTTGATAGATGTTGATAGACATGTTTCGTGGAGGTCTATGGGATTGCCGCTTTATAATGTTTGATGTTCATTTGTTGGCATACGTTGACATGTCCTTTTAAAGGGGGTCGTCTCTATAATGAGCATCCCTGCAGGAGTAAATCTTGGTTATATATATATATTTCTATCTATCATACAGTATCATATATATATATACATATCTTCTGGGTGCCAGTGTGGTTGGGTATAAGGAGCAGCCTGGAGCTTACAAAAAAGCTGTGTACATGTATTTCCCCACCATCGAATTCCCCCTTAAGGCTCAAGGGAAGAAACCAAAGTGGTGTACATGGTTCCTTGTAGGATTTCCCTTCTTACCACTCCATTGACAATTTGGTAATTCTCAAAGCCTGCAGCGCACGCAGGGCTGCAGGCTGCCTGCAGCTTTGATCCAAACCTGGTAGCCCCGGTTGATCCGTTGCTAGCAGATATCAACCTCGATTGACCTATCGACCTCGTGTTTCACCGATGTTGGACCTCCTTTGTAACAGGAAAAGGCCATAGTTCCTTCCAAAAACACTTGGAGGACCGGCAGATTCGGACTTTCCAGCTCCATGGTGCCCACACCGGTGCACCTCCCCCCCCGGCGCCGGTGCACCTCGCGCCGAAGCGCACCCTCCGTCGCGGTTCTTGGGCCGAGCGCAGCGAGGATCTTCGCGAGCCCGTACGAGGAGCATCCCGAGGCAAGCGGAGAAAGCGGAGAACTTGAGGAGTCGGCCGAACTGCCCAGCGATTTCGCTGGGGGAATTGATTTTACTGGGGGGGGTTGAAGTTTTGAGCTTATATAGTTGGTTTGAGTCTAAGTCTTGTGGGAGGATTTAAGTTTTTTTCTGAAAGGCATGGACTTGGTCTTTGCTCGTTGTCCTGCGGGATGAGGACTCGTCGAATCCGAGCGTCGTATTTCCTGACAGGACGAAGCTCGGTATTTCCGTCTGGCGCCGGTGGAGATGCGCACGCGGCCGGGGGTCTTTGTGATGAGCTGATCTTCGTAGGAACGGAACCAGCGCGTGGAGACGAGGTTGGTGGAGCAGAAGCTGGATCGAATGGATCTATGAGAGGGTATAATCATAGACGCTTAACCCACCCCCCCCATGACCTCCCCCCCCTTTGAAATCCTTAATCCTGCCTTATTTCCAGAGAGAGGATTTAAGGCCTAATTAGACTTTAATTCCTTGGAGCTCACTAAATGTGAGGAAAAGGAGATTGCTTGGAGACTTCAATCATGAAGACTGAATCCATCATCAGTCATCATCTTAGATCTTGTGTACATCAAAGTCATCCCCTAGAAGTCCAAAGACTATTTTCAGCAACACCCAAGTACAGTACAGGAAGTTCCTTTTCCTCTTATAATAAGAGACCAAAAGAGGGCCTGAGATCACTACCCCCTTGCGGTGCTTGACCCCCCCCGGAGGGGTCAAAATTGTAAATTACATTTTTGGATTTTACAACAATAGCCTTATATAGCCCTATAGGGGCGGGGGGGGTGAAAATTGTAAGATCTAGGGTTGAGGTAGCCTATGTGAGGATGTTACTTTTTTTGACCCCCCCCCTGAAAGAGGTCTTGGCCTACTTCTGGAGACTTTGAAAGGAGGGAGGAGGGGGGGGGGAATTGTAAGAATCTATGGGTGGGTACCACACAGAGCAAATGACAATTTCCCCCCCCCCGGTCGACGTTGTACGAGTGTGCTGCATGGTCCGGGCGACGAGCCGCTGGACGCTACGCTGTCGATGGGCGAGAGCACATGGCCCATGAGGTGAGCCTGCTTCGAGAGGGAGGAGTAGGGAGGTCAATGTAGACTCTGGACTTCTCTAGACTCTTGATTAAGAAATATATATTAAGAACCCCCCACACAAACAGGTACGAGAGGGAAATTGTAAGTTACAATTTTGAAGGTGAGGGTCCATCCTTCTACCTCAACCTCAAAATTGTAACTTATAACTTTTGAGCGCGTGCAGGCCAAACAAACACACACAGCGTCACAAATGTAACTTACATTTTTGACCCCTGTCTTGTGAGATGGAGGTATATCAGACCTGTATGTTCAATTTTCACCGTTTTCCAAAACCTGCATTTTGACACACCCGAAATTGTAAATTACATTTTTGACCCCCCCCCGGGGGTAAGGCAGCAGTGATGGCCTGAGAGTTTCAGAATTTCAGGCAGATGTGGATGAGGCCTGCTGCTACGGCTATGCCATAGGGTTCTTCAAGCTGTTCAGAGGTCAAATTTCAGGGGGCGATGTTGGAACGACCGAACAGCAAAGCGGAGTATAACGGAAGTGGAGACGGGAGTCAGGTTTGTGAAATCATTCTTGAACTCTAGTGGCACCCAGCTTGTGCCATAGTTTTTTCTCGACAAGAAAACCGGCGGGATGTGGGGAGGGGGAAAGCCACAACTTGGGTAGCAAACAAAGGACTCCTCTTTCATCAAATTTCTGTATCGTCTGGAATTCTGGAACAGCTCGTTGATTGCAGACGTCCTTGCCAGGGGACCGGTGCCAGTCACCCGTCAGTCGCCAAAGAAGGCTTTATCAATACCTGGTAGGTGGGTCAGTCGGCATATGTCGTTTTCACACTGATCATAAACACCAGGCGGCCAACTACTGGAGAAGGTAATTTAGAAGGCAAGGGTAGGGAGTGGTGTTGAAGTATATAATTGACTCATTTCTCAAAACCGCGTGCTGAGCTAGTCCGTCCACCCCGCAGATGAATGATGCCCAAGTGGACCGTCTTTGCTTGGGCAGAGAGTTTTGCAGAAAGGTGGGCCGATGCGTTGTTCCTGCCGCCTGGAAGAAGAGGCAGCGTCGCTTGCAGATGTCCCAGCTGAAAGCAAGTCCAGAGTCCTGTATCTATTGGTTTCTGACGGTCAAGAGGAGGCAACAGGCCAAACATATCCAAACATAGTCGATGAGGTTTGATGGACTGAAATGCATGGAATGCCAACATAATGTAGACTCTTGATTAATAAACCACCCCATATGAAGATGTTTTTCAATCCAACTGGGGTGGGGTCATTAATCAAGAGTCTACATTATCTATATTCCAAACATTTCAAATGGCCCAGTTGCTTCACCTCACCAGTCATCAGTTCAGCAAGTCTTGACACCTGTTCCCGCCGGGGAAGTATCGCTTTTCCTGGATGGCGTGATTTTGGAGGGTCTTCTGAAATCGTCCACACCCCCTGCAGTTACTTCCCAGAACTTCTTGCCATTTACTTTATAATGTGCCTTTGCGCGTCCTCTTACACCTGAACCATCCAATCCTGAAGACTTGCAGATCTGTTGGGAATCCGAATCCGTCCACAAGAAACATGGGGCAAAGCTCACCCCACAGACACGGAAACCGTTTTCCTCGCGGAACGAAAAGCATTTGTTTGCGGATCTTTGCGGGAGGTGGTCGGTCAAGAGACGCAGTGGCACACCTTGGGTTCTGGAGAGGTGCACCTTCGTGTTTCTCATGGTTGTGGTTCAATAGAAAGGATGACCCAGGACCCGCAGCTCACAGGCCAATCAAAGAAGCTAGAGGTCATAGCTGTCATAGCTTTTGCGCAGGAGGATCCTCCCAGAAGCCGACGCAGCTTGTGTTCACTACCACTCACTGTGGACCTCAATTCAAAGATTTTTGCTTTGTGCGAATAGTCTTGGAGGGAGATGGAGGAAGCAATTTGCAGAAGGCAAACTTCAGGAAGCTCTTGAACCCAGTGGATACGACATGATAGGAGCATCAGAGTGAGCATCAGTTTTCTACGCTTCCTGAAATCATCATGGAAGTGGAAAAACCGCCCGCTGTGGTCGTTTTCGGAACATCTCCCAGACACGACCCGTCTGGGACTGCCAGTCCGTTCTGCCGCCCCAGAGTCTGACGCCGTGAAACTCGGCCGTCCGAATCGGCAGTCCCGTCGACGGGTCGTGTCTGGGTATGGTCATCCTTTCGGATTTCTGGGCCATGCCATCCATGGTGCCTGATGACTCCCCTGCACAGGACCACATGGGGTGCCACAACCACAACGGGCCGTGGGTCGTAGAGGAAAATGGTCGAAAGCACGACGGGTGAAGTGTCAGGGTCCATGTTAGTCTGCCGGGCATGGCGTGTGCTTTCGCTACGCTGCAGCTTTGGCCCAAGAAGTCGTGTCACCCCGTCGACTGGGCAACCGCCGAGCGATTACCACGCTCAGAGTGCGGTGCTCAGGGGCGCGGGGGAGAAAAACTATATATGAAAGGTCTTCCAGCACCCGACTTCACAGGTCACCACCATCTTTCAGTCTTCAAAAGCCACCATTTCGGAGACCTGTGGGAGGGTGCAGGGAGAATGTAGCAGTGAGTTTCAGGACATCATCCCGATTTTGGGGGCCAGAGGCGTTTGGATCCTTTGGCTTCAGCTTCTCGACGCCTAAAGATGCTTATAAGTCTAGGAAGGCTAGGGCTAGGGCCGGCGTAGCCCAATGACATGAATCGCATGAATCCCAGTGGTGCTTTCACGATAGTCCTTCCGCTCGGGAAGTCGACGGAGGTTCTTTTCGAGCCGAGAGGGGTGTTTTAAAACATATCAAAACGATGAAACCTTACGTAAGTCTCCCTAAGTTAGCAATCAGTGCGAACGGTTTCAGGGGTCACCATGGAAATTTGTGGTTGCGTAAATGTGTCCAGTGTTTATTTTAAAAAACACAGTTTTTCTTTGAATAGTAAACACATGTCAACTAAGAAATATTGCACAAATTAGATCATATATGAGCTTAAGTATTTAATTTAGAGTTTCATTTTGTTCATTTTGTTTCATGTGTTGTTCATAAATGTGCAAACACTGCTGGCAGTTTGACACATCCATGAATAATATATATGTACGTTTTTGTCCAAGGGCCGTTTCGTTAATGTTCGTTGCTCTTGTTGGAATTTGCAATTTCACACATCAGGTGACACTATTATAATAAACATTATACATCAACATATTGCGCAATATATTAAACACAGATAGTGGAACTCATGCAAAACCAACACCCACGAATGTCAGAATGAGGCTCCTACGGCTCCTTGTCAGGATCACAGACCGTTTGTTTTTTACAGCCAGGTCCTTAGAGCACCTGTGCAACCAGACCCCCAAATAGATAGAAAGGTAGATCCCAAAATCAATTGGAAACCGTGCAATCCTATTTGGGGACAATAAACAATTACAGATCTGTTTAACTGGACACGTGTTCCTAGGTGTGGCGCTTACCGTGGCGCGCCGTTTTTACATGGTGTGCTGCATGGCCCGCATGGTGACGCATGTAAAACAGTGCAATGTATGACCATAGACACAGGGCCAGGCTGGCATGTATGACCGACTACTAAGTACTCCTAGATCGCGCCAGGATCACGTTCCAGCCCATCCAGCTCAGCTGCGAGTTTCTCGTCTCGGAACCCGATGGCGGTGGACCACCCACCCACAGTGATTGATCTTTGGATAGAGGTAGCCTTTGAGCATCTATAGTTAATGCGTTGGGCCAGTCTGCAATGTAATACATTTGAATGTATATATGTTTTTTATGTTTTTTTTTTTTTTTAACGTGCCTTTAGTGCCCTGCCTGTTCTGATGATATGATTATATAGTTCCAACAACTGATAGAAGAGGATGGTGAAACAAATGCTTTCCCCGAGTGGCATCAAAGCTCCTTGCAGTTCAGCGCGGCTCCGACTTGGTCTTCACATCCATGTTTGAACACCTGACTGGTTGCCTCGCTCAGAAATTCCGTGAGCTCGCTATGCACAGCCTGCGCCTGGCACTGCTTGGGGGCCCAGCCACAGATTTCCAGAGTTTCTGAACTTGTGAACTTTGAGATGTTTTCGGAGATGAAGAGCCATGAAGAACACACAGGAACAGGTGGCAGGTTTTTTTGGGACTTAAAAACGTTGCAGGTGGCAGGTGATGACCTGTCGGAGGGTCCTGGTAGAGGGTCTTTTCTAGTCAGGTTGACCAATCCCGACAGTTACATAGGTCATTGGAACAACCTGTTTCTACGTCTCACGATCGGATCTTCCAGATACAAAGCTGCCAGCTACATCCCTGAAGTTGGTGAAGCTACCCCGTCAGTGGATCACCTTATTTAAGCCTTTGTTCGGTGTTTGGTGAAACCTCACGAAGCTTCTTCACCGGTTTTTCAGTTGGGTGAATCGGATCTCGGGTCGGTGAAGGTATTGAATGGACCAGCCAGCGGACCAGCCAGCTTCTTCCAGCTCACTTTGAGCTCTCCCCGTGGGCAGAGAGTGCCCATGAATGGACAAATGTCAGATTGATGACGATCACAAGCTTAGAGGCCTTAGCAGTTCAGACACTGCTCGTATCTGCTGGGAGCGAGGTCCCGGCTGACCGACCTCATACGACCAGGGCTTTTTTTGCTCGGGCCAGCCATGCCACTCTTGGGTGCTTTATGGTTGTTTCAAGGCCTTTGTTTGAAGTACTGGGGAATGTGCGGGTCTGCCGTATACGGTATATCACCCAGGTGGTCTCAACTGTGTCGATGTTTGTCCTCCCAGGCTGGCGGTTGTTTTGGCCGCGGTGGCTGACAGCCATCCAAACAAGGCCTGGAGCCGCAACGCATGGCAACGCGCAATGGTCACTTGGTTTGGGCTGGTCCAGCCCTCCTTGGCTTTGAAGAATCGAGGTGCTGAAATGCTGGATCAGTGCTAGTGGGACCAGCTACCTTAAAGCGAACTGTGACAGCAAAGTAAACCACACCACAAAGTGCTTATCTTTTACACGGCATCCATTGCAAAGAAGCGATTGTGCCTCTACAAAGGGCTCCCATCCTTTGTCGACAATCCTAAGAGTTTTGCTCTACCAGCCGGTGGAGTTCATGCCTGACCTCGCCGAGTGACCCGCCGCCGTCCCGAGCGAGTAGTCAGGTCCTCTCGCAGAAAGAGTGTGAGGAACCCGAATGCCAGCTCCTCAGTTGGGTTCGCATGGCCGTCATTTCAAGATCTTTGAAGTAGATGACCCTCTGATTTGCGCCGCATGCACAGAAAGCAAACATGGTCTCTTGGAAGACTTTAATCCTTTAGCCCCTTTGGCCGCCGGCACGAGTTTGTTGCCTCCAGCTACTGTGCTTGGTGCAGTGCCCTGCAGTTCGACCGCCGCGAAGCTCCAGGTCTCGCGAACCTCGACGCCCAGCGAGGCAGCCCAGCAGGGTTCAGGTGAAAGTCATGGGGGTCGGGCGGATCAAATCCTACAGGGTGGGCTGAGCTCCGGAGCGGCTGCCGGGCAGGCGGCTGCAGGCTGCAGGCTCGACCGAAGTCAAAGGCTTGTACAGTGCAGTGTGCGAAGATGTTTTTGTGCCGTGCACCGGGCCTTTACGGACCTTTTTGATAGACATGGGTGACATGGGCCGGTGTCCAAGCTGCCTGCTGTGCCAAGCTGCCCACAATTTCCCATGGCCTCTCTATTGAGAATATCATGCGGTGTTTTTGCAGGGCTGGGCTGACCGTGTTTGTGGGCGCACTTTTTGGTGAGATGCATGTTTTAGGCTATTGGCTTGACCAAAAGCTTGTCTGAAGCGAATATGTTTTAAAGGTGTACACTATACATTTTACATACACCAGAAGATCCTTCCGGTTAAGTGAAGACTCCACCATTGATGGGGCCCCGGCAATGCCACCACAGAAGCTTCCCTCAGACAGGAGTCATCAACACTTTTGGGAACCTATAGAACGCATGGATTTTATTCACCCCCAAGAAGACAGTGCGACAAGTTACTCTTGGTTCCCTACAAAGACAGGGAGTTCCATTTCATGTCAGCTTTTTGCAGCGCAAGACGAAAAACCCAGCTTGATGGGTGATCCAACAGCTCACTTTTTGAGTGATTTGACAGATGTGCCAGATTCTGGAACTCGGAAACATATCACAGTGGCTTCAATGCACCAATATGCCCCAATGATCCAGCATCAAAATATGGGTGTTGTACAAGACCCTGGTGGAATATGGCACAAAAAGAAGCCATGTGCGCTGAGGAAACGTTCCCCGCCCAAGAAGGCTAAGCAGCACCTGGGCTGGGATGGCGGAAAAATGCGTTCAGTTCGAAGGAGCAACCAAACCACAGGGGATTGGTCATCGGAATTGAGTCAGATGGGATCAGATGGGCACACATTTCAGTGACCCGTCTCTCAATACCAGGCCAGGCCGTGTTTCACCACCGCTTCGAATAACCAGAGTTGTCCTACGTGAAGCACTCGGGTAGAGCGCTTGCCAACTGCATTCCGGACAGCCAGGGAGAGTGAGGGCGCTGCCAGAGATTGCCCAGCAGTTCCGAACAAGACTTTGGTCCCTTCAAGAACCTTTAAAAAGATTTAAAGCGTGCCCCCTGCCAACCAAAATGTAAATCTTTTCCAAGAATCTTGGAGGGAGTCGAGCAGAAAGGCTTGGAACGTCTTCGGTGGTGAATACTCTCCGCATTTGGGTGATCCCGAAACCGGACTTCTCGGCCCAGATCGATCCAGATGCGCACCGGGCGTTCGATCCTGTGCCGGACACTGGAAGACGGTCCTTGCCACCTCCCACTGTTAGTGAGTCAAAAGTGTGTGTATAGTTTGACTAGTGGGTTGGCCTCTTTGTCTGTGGGAAACGCGGGAAAGGTGGCCATATAAAAGAGGCCAACCCTGCCCTCAATGTATAGTGTGGTGGAATTCCTTCGGGAACCCGCACTCTGTGGTCAACCTTCCGATCCCGCGGCGCTCGCGTGGTGATCGCCGAGGCATAGCCTGTTGCAATTGAAGACCTCCTTGTCAAAGGCCGGGCGGACCGACCCCGCGCGGTGTGACCTCTGGGCTCAATGGCTGGCGAAGGAGCGACGCCCCCTTCCGGTCGGCGACTCGACTTCCCTTCATCGGTTTTACACGGAGGTTCGGATCAAGGGAGTCAATTGGACGTTGAGCCAGGACTCTACGTCCTGACCGGGGTAGAGGCCTGACGAAATCTTGCATTTTGCTAACGTCCGGGGTGTTGTGGCTACGGCCAGCTGCCGTCAAGTGGCTGCGCTGATGGCGTGCGCTTGGCGTACGATGCCTTGATGCAGGGATTTTTGCAGTTACCCAGGTTACCAGCTCACCGCTTCAAGACCCTGAAGCAAACCACCATGCCACTGGTTTGACCGTTTGACCCTAGATTACTGTAGGCACACCAGACACATATTGCTTGCAATTGTCATCAATTGTCAATGTATCAGCTTCACTGTTTTTGGGTTGTGTTTCTTGTCAGGAGAACTGGCTGGCTGCTGCGGTACGGACTGTCAGCACAATTTCATCATAGTGATTGTTGGTCAAGAAGTTTGTCCTTGTCCTCCTTGTCGTCGTCCTCCTCCTTTTTATCATCATAAACGTCATCCACAAGTAATGATGAGATAATATCCTGGATTTGCTTCGCTTGGGTTTTTGAGAGGCTGGATGTTTTTTTTTACATTTTGGAAAGAGCCTGGACGTTTGGGTGTCCAAGGCATACTGGCGTTTTGTACCAGGAAAAGCTTCACAGGGTTGTTGACGTCATTGCGGGCTGCACGTTCGCATGAACAAGTTTGATGTTGAGACCAAAAAGAAACATCTCAAGAAAACGTAGCATCACCTCAGATTCCCAGAAACTCCCGTCACAATCAGGGCCAGCAAAACC
This sequence comes from Durusdinium trenchii, assembly GCA_963970005.1. Lineage (NCBI taxonomy): Eukaryota > Dinophyceae > Suessiales > Symbiodiniaceae > Durusdinium > Durusdinium trenchii. Next base: position 844,731 of record CAXAMN010026139.1, read on the forward strand.
TTACACAAGTGAGGTGATAGGTGATGGACTTTGGCATTGATGATAATTAAACAATTGAAGAACTTGGAAATCCACAAGTCAAATATGGGCTCTTGGAAGGCTATGAGCTCATTTGCAAAGCAATTGTGACATGGAGTTTTACAATGAGTACATTGATTTATATTCTCGATTGGAGTGGACCTTTGATTCATGGCAGCCTAAGTTCCACTTTTGGCCTATCCAACTCACTGCAACCATCAGCACAGGACTGTCACTGTTTTTGATACAGCTTTTGTTTGTAGCAGTAGTGCAATGCCCATCACCTTCTACTCGGTTGCAGTGTTGGAATCGTCATTAATGATAATACTAAACAATACCGTACCTATATAACTTTCACAAACACTGCTTCCCTGAACGAGCTTGTTGCAGAGGTGGTGCTGCCTCCAGAAGAGGATGACTTGAGCCCCTAGTGTGCCTGCCGGCCCAGCGCAGCTAGGCGTGCGGTGTCCGTCGTGCAGAACATGTATTCATCATGTTGACCCTCCGTCGTCAGAGTTTGAACTACACTCCCTGGAACTAACATGGAAGTGGAGAATGGCCCCGAAAGGAAGACCACGAAATCCACTACAAACAGGTGGTGCCATCCACGTAACCATGTGAGTTCTAGGGAGGGTACCTCCGTTTCGGTGCTTGGGTGGAAAGGGTCGAAGATGGTGTGAATCACTTGCATCCAACACAGGTCTCGGAGTCTGCATACATGCCTAGAGGCTTGTGTTCTTTGGGATCGTGCGCCAGATGTTGCAAAGTCAAGGTGTAATCGTCTAGAGATTGGCTTGGAATCCGTCGCATGGGCGATTTCTGTCTCAATGCATGGGACCTCAAGATGAGAATAGATATGAATACATTGCCCCTTAAACCAGATGTAATGACAGACAATTTCTAGGAACAAACGCTACAACAAACACTACATCCAGCTGAAACACATTTAAAAGGCCTTTACCGAATTCATAAGCCCTTCCACTGGAGGACCCAGTGATGGCTTTGTGACACTTGGTGAGCTGGTTCTGCCAACTATGTTGACAAACCTCCCAATAGGAAGAAGTGAAGTCACTCAATCTGACCCACTTCCCTACTAAGACCCCGTCAAGTATCCTCAAGACTCAAGGACAGCTTGTAACCTTGAATAGAGCGAGCCACGAGTATCGAAGTGGCCAAGGCGATGGGTGGATTTAATAGAGGCAGTCCACCCCTCTTGATTTCCACTGCTTGGTGGTTTCAATCCTTTCCTCAGTAAAGCTACTTACGCTTGAAGCTCCTCGGGGAGGAAACAGTCTAATGCCTCCAAACGGTCTAAGTTTCACCGTCAAATCCAAATGCTTCACCCCGAGATGGAGCATGAATTCCACTACTTGTCCCGTGGCTAGTCACTGCCAGTTCACCCCTCCTCCCGCAAGGCCCAAGCAGCAGAGATCTGACCCGGGTCTTGGGGAAGAAAAAGGTCGCGCCAACTGTGCTGTTTCATGGTTTGCCCTGCATGTGTGACAACCAGGTTGGTCACAGTCGTTGGCTCAAGGAATGAACACATTTCAGCATCTTTCAGCCTTCCCATTTCAGCCTTCCTTTACGGTTCATGTTGTCATGGCCAATGTTTCCCCAACCGTGTTTGTTGCATTCCTGAAAACCAATTTAGTGAGCATGTTTACTCTTTTGTTGTCTAAGTAACTACGCCCGTGCGTCTTAGCAACTTGAAACATGTCTTGTGCTGCAGAGAAGCATCTACAGGTGCAGATGCGGTCCTTCTCAGGCTCAGGCTGGTGCTGTGCAAATGACAATCCACTGGGTCTTGTGACAAAGGCTGAGGCCGGTCCGTGTCCAAAGATGGAGCATCTCCCTAGCCTTCCAAGACCATAGGTTGGCCTGATTTGGCCTGGTTTTGCAGTCTAGATTCTTCAGTAAAGCAATGGTTGCTCGGTAAAAATCACTGTTTGATGGTGCTGGGAATCCTAGGGTGTAGGGGTATCGTATAGGTAGAGTGCAGAGTAAGTCGCCAAATGTTTGATCTCCAGCCGCACGAGGGCCTCAATCTGTTTGCGGAAACCACGGGTTCGGAGATCATTCCTGGAGTCGCAAAATGCTCCAGGTCCAAAGGGTTGTCAAATGGAGACCCCTTACAACCTTTGAGGAGTCATCATTAGATGGTGCTGTGAAATATTGTTTCCCTTCCATCTGCCATGTTGACATCCAGTGTGACGATTGTTACATACACAACTCAGTACACAACTCACATATATAATGTTCATAGTTTTGTACCTCCATCCCATCCTGAGCCATGGTGGGACAAAGTCCCGGGGCCAACATGTTCTGTTTGGAGAAGCCATGCTTGGAGGGCGGACTTGTTTTGACACTCGGCAAGGCCATATTCAGAGGCTTTCTATTTTGAGTTTGGGAATGCAGAGTCTGAATGCAACCAGGGGCTTCCCTTTCCTTTATGAGTTCCACAGTAGTTGTGCCTCTCTTGGCAGATGGGAATGGACATATATGACTCCATTCAGGGCACATTTGGTGAGAAAGCCGTGCCATTAGATGCCTTTTGCACACAAGCCCAATTCCAAGGATTACATTTGGGATGCACCTTCAACATATTCCAACAGAGCTTCTTTTGGTGTTTCCCCCGCTTTCTGAACCCTTGCATTGCAAGTTCTTTGCATGCTGACTCTTGACTATGGCTTCCTTCGAGAGGTTATTTTTTATGACTTGAGGGTCATCATCAACAGCCTCAGGAGCTTCTTAGAGCTTTCCAGCATCATTTGCCTTTGGTCGGCCGTGATTTCAGCTACGGGCCCGCCTCTTTTGCTTGCCTGCGCCTTGAGGACTTTTTTTGCACTCATCCCCTGAGTATGGTGTAGTTTGTGGATTCTTTGGAAAATCGGACAGAGGATCGAGCCAATCGAGCCACGTCCCCTTTGAGGTGATTGGTTTCCTCTTTTTGTGCAGGCGAAGTGAGGGTCCAGTCGTAGCTTGTAGGCGAAGGCATGTGGGCCCGTAGGAGAAAATTGCAAACAATGTCATTGCATTTCATTACTGTTTGATGCTATTTGTTAGACAATTTTGCGAACGACAGGAGTGTCCTAATGCCAATTCAGTGGACATGGCGTTCGTGGCAAGACTGCCAAGCGCTGTGCAGTGTGTACTTTTGGCAAACCAATTTGGAGCTTTTTGGAGCTTTCAGGGGTCTGTATGAGTTCCTGTGTGGCAAAATGTATGAGTTCCACCTGTGATAGTTGTGCTTTCCGTGTTCTGATTTATGAACATCGAAAACGAACAGCAGGAAGGAGCACTGGCGCTTCCTTCCTCTATGGCGGCACTGGCTCCAAGATCCAGGACACCGGCCGGCGATACCCAAACACGACCTGTTTGGAACTGCCACATTTGCCATCCAAATCGGGGTGATAAACGGAGGGTCAATGAGTGTCGCGGCATGTATTCCTGTATTCCTGCCAGTCCCATGGTGTGTTTGGGATAAGATGGACGAAAGTTGAGAGTTGGATCAGATTGATGCTTGAGTCTAGAGTCATCAGTTTTGCGGCGGGTGCTGTTGGTGTTTCACAATTCAGCGTGTGACATCTCAGCGATCAGAGACATGGGTGCCCGTGCCCGAGCTGCCCAGACTCTACAAAGAATTCCAACACTAAGACATGCGAAGACTATTTGTTCAGCCAAGTTCAGCCCCTGCAATGTTTGGGGTCTCGTTTCAACAGGGCAAGATCCCTGTGAGGTTCCTTGGGCCTTCAGCAGCTGGCAGCTGCATTGGGCTTTGCAAAGGTCTTGCGCCCCATGCGCTTGGGCACGCTGGAACTGGCCAAGCGGCCCGATGAGTTTGCGCTGGTTTCTTTAAACTTCCAGAGGGGACCACAACACAGAACCACATGACGAGTTATTCCAGGACCACCACGCACCAACCCATAGGGTCCAGGTAGTGGTCCAGGTACCTCCTTTTCGGATGGTCGGAGGTGAGTGATCGTCTGATCACAGAACCATCGCCCCCCCCACTCAGCCCTGCAGATTTCGGACGAAAGTCAAAGGACCGATCCTCCGGTATGTGGTATCCTGTAAGGCTTTAGGAACCTCACATAAATGTACACATATGTACACTGTACAGTTACGGTATATGGTTTAACTATAGTTTTAACATATATATATATATCATATATATATGTCTTCCATGTTTTCCATCACCTCAAAGGGGAGGTAGACTGCAGACTGGATTCAGCCGATCTTCCTGAGAAGAGCGTGCAAAAGGCTCAGATACGCTACGCCATGTCAGAAGCTCCTGAAATATTTTGAAAATCGTCCTGGGGTTTTCAACGATTAAGCATTTCTGGTAGTTTTGGTCATTGACCCAGTTTTCAGCGTAAATGCCAGCAAATCAACGAAACCAAGAAAACAACCGCCGCATTCTGCAACATGCGCACAATATATCACAATAATATCAATACTTCAGGCAGACAAACGTTTATGCTTGTTAACCACGTTCAAGAATCGCCGTATGGTCAGCTGCGGATCGAATTACCAAGTCCAATTTGCGTGGCAGGTGTGGGACGGTCAATTATCACACCGTTTTAGATTATATTAACATAAGGCTTTCCGGGGTGAAAAATGACCGCCCACACGGCCCCAGGTATCTCAATGTAGGATTCTAGGGGGTATGGGTTGACATGAGTTTGTGTCTCAAGAAGCGCAACTTTTGTTTGGCCAGTGTAATCCTGCAAAAAACTGCAAAACTCCGCAAAAACCAACGCAAAGCAAAAAAGAGCACAACAACCAAAACGACCAGAGAAACAAAACGGCTAGACATTGTTTGGAAGATCCATGGTTTATGCAGAAATCCTTTGCAAAAGGTTCGGGAAACTGAGATTTATTGACAAGTTCGGAGTTTTTTTTTACCAACACGTCCCGAACCTCTGAACACCCTTCGACCCAACGTCCACTTTGATGCACCAGCGTGCTGCTCACATGGTTCGATTCGCTCGAGGTCAGCGAGTCTAGCTCGGCGACAGCTCAGGTTAGCGGCGCAGCGCTGCCGTGCCAAGTTTGACGAGCTCTTGAGGCGAAGGCAGCTCTACGATGCGGAGTTGTGCCTTGCGGGGATTTTTGACCCTTGGAATTGCGAGCCGGGAATGCTGTATATATATAGAGAGAGAGTTGTTCCTTCTCTCCAACCCACGAGACTTGATGATTGTCTTATGGAAGTAGTTTGTGTGTGCACGTATTACTCCTCAGTCCCTTTATGTATGTTACCGGTTTGCTGTAGGTAGGATGCAGGGTAACAATGTTGTTTCATGGGATTTTCAATTCCAGAGGTGCTTGATTATTGTGAGCAGATTTAATTTCTACTCATTCCAATTACAAGACGTGGATGCCCAGTATGATTTCTTGTCACTACCTCCCTGTATTTGTCTCCTGGTGTTCCTGACGGTCTCCATTCCACCCAACCAGGAAGTCTCCGCTCTCGCACGTGCTCAGCTATCCCGCTGCTTGCGCCACTCCTCGCCTTGGCTGATGCCAACGGTGGTGACGGATGAGGGCGACTGGAGGAGTCGCTGGGTGGAGTGGAGGAGCTTCTTGGGCAGCTGCCCGTGCCTTGGTATGGCCAGTTCTCCAGGTTCCATGGCAGGACCACAGAGTGGTGCGAAAGGAAACCAGTGTTAGAAGCTTCAGTCATATTTGGGGCAGGTCGGAATTCGGAATGTGCTGCAAAACAGCGTAACTGCTGGCTCAAATGCGAAACACCATGTTTGGGAAAGCCTTATATATATATATATCACCCTTAAGGGGAATTGAGCTGGGACTGAGTCTTGAGGATGCATGCATTACTGTTATACATACACACATGTTTGGGGGCTTCTTGAGAGTCAGCACTTCAGGACTCTGTTCAGGGATATTCAGAGAGGCTTCCATGGAAGGTTTAAGTTTACATGCTTTTCGTTTTTGTCCGCTCAGGTACTTCTGGCTGGAGACCAATGATGAGTCCTTTTGGGCAAGAGCTGAGACGTTTGGACATGGTGATGCCGTTGAGTTCAACACTGATGCTTGGAGTGGAAGACAAGACTTCCCTCGGCCGTCGGTGTCCTGTTTGTGTTTGTTTGTTTGTTTGTTTGTCTCTGTGTGTGTGTTGCTAACTTGAGTCCCCACAACCCTCCTCCCATGGGTTGTGGAGCACATGATGCACACTGACTTGGTGGACGAAACCCCTGACGTGGCTCAGAAGTCCATTGTCACACTCAATCGCAGGCAGGACCTGCGCGGGCTCAGTCAACCTGCGTTTTGGGGCAGTGACCAGGTCAACCTTCGCCCGGCCTTTGAACTCCAACAGCCCTATACTTTCCACAAAGGGACCCATCTCAATCTGACTGGAGGGTGGAACGACGGTGCGACGAGAAAGAATAGGATGCCCCAAACTAGATAGAAGCTCGAAGGAAACCTGTCGCAAATATCGCACAAGAATCCGTACCGGCCCTCCATGGCGGTCGGACCCGACACCGAAACGCAGGGGTGACCCGAACCAAGCCCTATAGGCTATATAGGTATCCGAGGGTCCGGATTCTTAGGGGAGTAACATTTTGGGAGAACTGAGGCTTCCATTTTGGTTGACCCCGATGGGGACGGGGGGCAGGACTGATCCCGACCCCGACGTTGCAAAAGAAGAAACGGCCCACATCATCCCACGTCACCATCACATCATCAGACAAAGCTCCAAAACAAGACCCGCCGGGCGCGAAACAGCAAATCAATTTCATTTCTTCCCACCTCTCATATTTCAGGAAACATATGGCACAACGACTTTCTTTGTGCCATTTCCCTTCCCTTGTTTTACTTTATTGATCTTTATTGGGTTTCGAAGGGTTTCGACATTCATCTACCGTTTTCGAGGGACTTGCCCCCATCGAACCCCACGCTTCGTCCAGGACGTGTCGGGCTATGAGCTCCGTCGTTTGGTGGCATTCCCGGCACCACATCTCCGGCAGCTTTTCGAGGAGCTGTGCCACCCGGAGGAGGCCGAGGTGCGGGCTTGGGAAACGCGAGATGTTGGCTTAAATCGGCTGATTTGAGTGGGAGATGTGGGAGATGCGTGACATGAGGACATGGTGAGCTTTCTGCCGGAGTACGACCGGACCACTCGATTCGCGCCGCGATTCGGGACTCGAATCGGGATTCGAAGGAGTTTTTTGGTCTCTCCCTGAGGTCTCCTGAAGCAAATATATTCAAATATACCGGGACCGATATACCGTTCAAATGCAGATTAATGTATTACGTAGACTCTTGATTGATATTTTTTCCCCAGGTCCTACACTCCTCCAAATATCTCCAGCTATAGATGAGTTAGTCAGTGTTTGTGTATTTGTTTGAATCAAGAGTATATATTATTTTTGGTCAGTAGTCAGTGGTCAGAGGCATGTCAAAGATGGCGTTCTGCTTGCAGGCACCGCTTCCAACAATACATCCAAAAGAGTATCCAAAAGGACACTAAGTAAGGGGCCGTGGGTCAATGGTCAATTGATTTTGTTCCTTTGCATGCTGGGTATATAGGCTGGGTATGGCTGGGTAGGTCTTTGCAAACGTCCATCCGTTGCGAGAAAAGTTTTCTGTGCCAGGAGAGGTACACCATAGCCGTTTGGATTTCCAGCCTTGACATCACGGTCCACATTCACTTCCCGACTGAACATGGGCAACCGCCAATTCGACTGAATTGTGTTTTGCCTGGCCCATGCACTTTCTACATGGTTTGGGTGGAAGGGGTGACTGGGAAGACGCAGCAGTGCTGCCGCAGCAGCATAGCTTGTTCAACAAGAGCAACATTAACTACGAGGTCACCAGCTGAAGGGCGCTGGAGGAATGAATGTAGGGGGAAAATCAGTCCCGCAACAGCGGGATTACAGGCGACTGGTGTGAACTCCATCGAATCTACCCTAGGGATCCAAGTACCTCCTCAAAGGTACTTGGACCCTCCAAACCCACCCCAAACACCTTATTTAGAAGGTACTTGGAGCTTTAGGGCTTCGTTTTTCCCACTCTTTCACTTCCATGCGCAAAAATCGCGCCACGTCGCCCGCGCGCTACTTGGAGCGAACCCTTCGTGGTGTTGTGATACTGGGCGGTCGCGTCGCCGGAACGTCCGCATCGTTCGAGCGCGGGCGCTCGGCCGGTCGCGAATTGGGGAAAGGTATTGTACTTGGCTCCGAGTTGCAATCCATGACCTTCATGGGAGGCATGGGGCGATTGGGCCACTTGTCCCCTGCAAGGCTGAAGGTTCCGGGGGACACGTGGGAAGAGGATGGACGGACGAGGGGCGGAAGAGGGGTGAACAAAAAGGCCTGAACTGGAGGTGTTCGTGTTTGCGGAGACTGTTCAACAGATATATAGAATGATATAGATGGCCAGCTAGGAAATTCTGGACACCATCGACATGATTCAAAATCACATGTTCAATCTTGGTAAATATTCTTTTTCAAGAGGTGCATTGTTGGGGTTGCTTTGCATGGTTAGGTGGTCGACCGTTGGGTTAAGCCGCGTTCTTCCTGAAAACAAGGCTGCTGGTGTGGACGCGGGCCTTTAGGACCAGACAGCAGACCATTTGCTTGAAACATGTCAACAACTACACTCCCGAAAACTAACATAGACCCTGACAATGGCCCCCTGGAAGAGTGTTTTCCTCTACCAACCAGTGGTTTTCAGGGTCCATGTTAGTCTTCCAGGGTGTAAGTGATAATGTACGATCTTACCTGGCTCTTCACAGTGACCCTTTGAGATCACTCATTGAGGTCACTTGGGCACTCCAAAAAGGTCACTTGGGCACTCCAAAGAGGTCACTTGGGCCTGACTGGTACATCACATTCCTGGTTTGGGGTGGAAGGATTCTTCTCCATGTTCAAACCCGCACCTCCTCCCCCGGCGTAGGTCCCTTGTTGGACTTCGACCTGAGGATGAGGTCGGTCAACGGTCCGACGGCCCGGTCGTTGGTTTCTGGGGAAGAGAGCCCCTTATGGAACCAGTGGGTTGTAGTACGAGGAACATCGTCTTTCAAAGGATTTCCTTAGATTGGCAAACATTCTAAGACGATGTTCCTCCATATATATATATATATAGAACTCAAAGGAATTCCTTAGATTGGCCAACATTGTAAGACGGTGTTGAACCCAACTGGTTTTCAGGTTCCATGTGGGTCTCTTCCAGGAATTTCAGGGTCCATTGCCTCTTGTTCCAAGGATTCGATGCGCCCAAGAGTGGAGAGGCAGTGGTTGCGGACCGTTCTTCGTTGATGAGACGAGCAGCTTTGGAGTCCCGGCAGCACCAAGGTTTATTGAAGTTTATTGACAATGATAGGATAGGTTCATATAGGTTCCAAGATGAGCCCCTTTACAATCTATACGGAGGTTGATCCCTTCCAACAGATCCGACTCTACAGTTGAAGTGGCGGCATGTTTGTATGCTGAATAGATCGCAGGAAGTGGGGAGTTTGTTGACCAAAGATCCTCATGCATACATCGCTGGCTTGTGGTTTGGAGAAACTTTGTTGGGTCTGTCATCACTGGCTTCCGCTGCTACAAGTCATATCGTTCAGGGCTTTCGAAGCAAAACCTCACCCAAACAAATCAAACAAGCAAGTTCCCGGGCACAAGAAATTAGCATGGTCACGAAGCCTGCCTACACTACATTGTGCTATTTACACAAAAAAGTGAGCCATGGAACTTGTTGCCAACTCCGCAACTCAGGACGCCTATGAACGCCTGGCCGACGAAGCTGAGACTTTCCATGCCCAACACCATTGATGCACAGACGAGGCGCTCTACTTCCGCCTAAGATGCATAGAAGTCCCACCTATAGGGGTTCGACCGTCAGTAGGGTCTAGGGTCTAGACGGACCCATATATCTCACCCATTCCGGTCCTATCCCATCCGTATGCCTAGGCCCTATCCCCTACTTTTGTGGCGCCTGCAGATGTGGAAAGCTGGCTTTTCATTATACCCCTGTGAATCCACATATATACCTTCTGAGAAGGTGATTGGAGACTATTTAAGTAGGCGCCAGGAGGGCCCAAATAGCTTCTGAGAAGGTATGTGGATCCATAGGGTACGGATAGTTCATTCATTGATTCGGTGCCCCACTTTGAGACGGAGGCTCCATGAGATGACGGGTTGACGGCGGACTGGGCGTTCGGGCTCCTGGCGGCGGACTCGGGACACCGGTCCCACCGGGATGGAGAGACAAGAGATTCAAACTCAAGAGACAGCAAAATTCATCAAAGTTCTAGCTTGTTGCGGTGCTGCCACTGAGAGTCAGCTACATTGAGAAACATTGATCAAAACACTATAGACTATGGCCCACGTTAACTCACCTTGAAAGTTTTTGCAGTCACGGCCACATTGGGTCAGTGATTAAGTGGCACAAGTCCTTCATGATGCTCACGGCTTTTTTGGACCATCGCAGCCTTCGGAGTTTTCGACGTGGTTTTCCCAAGAGTCAAGCCAGAAGTCCGAAGTTGCTGGCATGTTTGCACTGAAAGAAGCTTGATTCGCCTGGCCCGGGGCCGCCAGGGCTCACGAACCGGCCCTGCAGGGCAACCAGCACCTGAAAATGAAAAAACATCAGCCAACCCCCAACGAGACATCGGCTACAGTGCGGCAGGATGTTTTGGTGAATAATAAGGTAGAAACAGGTTCGCGTGCAGAACAACGTGTCAAATTGTGTGGTGATTACCTCAGGCGGAGCTGAGGTATGCATGCCGCAAGTTGCTTGTGTTCGGAACTGCCAGTCAAAACTAATGTCGACGTAGGATTAATCACCCCGCCTTCAAGGTCAACAAGGTTTGGGATTGGAGGGATTGGAGACCACATCCCCTTAATAAAGATTATGACCAGATGATCGATGATGCGATGAGGACCTGGACATGATGATGGGTGATGGTTGATGGAATGGTGTGTGAATCATGAGAGTTAGAACCATGAGAACCATGAAGGGTCTGAGTGTATGGGCACAAGTTTGATCAGAGGTCAGATAGGATTGATCAGAGAGCCATGCGAATTGGATCATTGCATATCAAAGCATGGAGGATGAGGAATGGGAGGTGGAGGCTATTTGTGGTGAGGGTGGATCCATGCACTGGATGGTCTGATGACTGGTGGCCTGTGGGGGATTGGTATGACGGTATGACCTTATTATGGCATTTGATTCCCAATGGGGGAGGGAATCAGAAGATCAGTTTCACCATGGATCAGAAGATATTGGATACTAGCCAAAAAGGAAATAAAAATACATAGACACAAAGCCATACAAAACGAATAGTTTTTTGTTTGGGGGACCTGGGCTGGTTTCTGCCAGCCAAAAAAGTTCTTAGCGCGATGTAGCAGGCTTTAACTAATTAGTTTAGCATTGGGGGCTCGAGCTGGGCTTGATTAATAGGGGGAGGTTACTTACTGTAATCATATGTTGACATTATTGCTAAATCAAGCGGACAAGAATTTCAGCCTCCGATAGCCTGTGTGACAATTTGCATGGCATAGGGCGGCTTGATGTGCAAGCAGGGGCAATCTACATGTGGGTGAGTTGGATGATTCGCCTTCAGGATTCCCATTGTATATTGTCGTGCTCGTTTTTTCAGCTGGCTGAAATGCCAAAGTGAGGTCGATCGTGATTGATTTGGTCACCCCTGCCAGTGAACTTAAGGTCCTTCATTGCATCTTGGTTCCTGACGCAAGGCTGGGGTAGGAGCCGCATACTGGACCGTTTGTACTCCTCTTGTGTGTTTTGTGTTGGCCGGGTCCTTCCACCATGAATCAAGTCTCCCGGATCAGATGGCAGATTTGTCGTTGGGTAACGGTATCGTGCTGCCTTGAAACAAACGGAAACGTGAGCATTCAGATGCATTCACTAAACAGAAACCCGGTTGGAGGTAGTTAGGAGGAGGTTGCTACTTGTGGACACATACCAATTATGCCGTTCAGTTTTAGCAATTTGTGTTTCGTAACTTGGAGCTAACATGTGTGCGCCAGCTGCGCCATCATTGAAATTTAGACGGTACCTCGGTCTTTGACTTAGACTGTGAGTCTTTTTTTGGTTCAGCGCTGGGTATCACCAGCAGGAGTTTGGGTCACCAGCTGCAGAACTTGCGGAACTGCTGGGGGCCCAGGCTGACCAAATGCAGGAAAATGCTGACAGCTAGAGTGGGTGAATATCCTGTGAATGGAAAGTGACTGGATGGTCAATGATGGTCAAGAGTCAAGAGTTGCATGCATCAAGTGCATCAAGCAAGTCTTGGCCAGAGTGCATGCTGATAGGAGGCAGGGCAAAGATTCCACTCTATCTACGTTTCTGTGTGTTGTGAAGTCGTTAAGCCAACCTTCTTTTGTTGGCTCAAGCTATCAAGTACTTGCTTGAAAACCCGGACGCCTCACTTCTCGCGGCGGCTTGGTCCACCAGCTGCGTGATGGGTGAACAGGTCACGATGCATGGAGTGCTTCACATCGCTTCTTCATGTTGGCTGATCAAACACCATGCGATCCTGGATCTCCTGAGTGGTGAAGTGTTTCATTTCGTTCCAGAAGAATTGAAATAGGAGACTGCGAGCAAGTTCTGGGAAGAGTATGGTGCCTTTCCTTCACTCGCCGCCTCTCAAAGCCCCAAACATGCTGAGCGGAAGTGCTCAGGATTGGGCAAGAGAAAAGGTTGGTACCGAGTTTGGTCCCACTGGTTATGAATGGGACTGTCAGAATTGCGAACACTTTGCAACATGGTGCTTCTATAACAAAGGTGAGGGGCAGCGTGCACAGGTTCAGCCGATCAATGGTGGTCTTGCTGCAGTTCAGGGAGAAAAGTGGTGGTCCGCTGCAAACATTGCAGCAAGTGCTACGTGGAAGCTTGGGGTGGTGAATACGGCAAATCGATGGTGTCACAGTGTCAAGTCCTGAAACCTATCCAAATTATGAATGAAACTGCCTCTCCCATCAAAGTGGAGCTGAAAGCCAGCAACGCCACTATGTTGTATAACATCCAAGCTGATTTCGGAGCCGGAGTCGGCAAGATTGCAGGGACTATCACGAGCGGAGGGTGCGATTTCTTAAGCCCACCTGTGGACGAGGAGCAGGTGGAGAACTTTACATTACTTGTCGCGTGGTGTTGAATGTGTTGTTTCCTCCGTTGTGGACAAGACAGGCTTGCCAGATTGCATGCAGTTTCTTTGTCAAGTGTGCCTCTTTGGGTTGCATGTTTTGTCTTCAGAGGGCAGCTTCTCAATCCCAACTCCAAACGCGATGCTTCCCTGCCCCATCTTCCGGTTTTGTCAATTTAGTATCTTAATATCCTTCCTTTGCCGCAAAAGCGAGGTCAAGCCAGAAGATGGTCGGGAAGAAGAACATACGGTTCAACATGTTCAACGAGGGCAAATGGTGCATTGGCCGTCTTGCCGCATTCGCAGCATGCATTGGCCGTCTTATGACCTTCGCAGCAAAATGTGAGGCGCAGTCGGCAGATGTCAAGAGATGTCTAGCCACAGTTAGCCATGACACCTTCAACATCCTTCAACTTCAGGGTGTGCAAGTCGCATGGCGCTGGAGGTGATGTGGAGGGTATCGGCCAGCTGGGGTGGGATCGGAGCAAGGTCCACAATTTAAGTCGTTGAGTCATGGGCGTACAAACCATGCAGAAACCATTTCAGCAGTAAGCAATGAATGAAGAAGGGATCAGACATCCTTGAAGGATTTGGAGAAACATCCAGTAGTTGTTTCTGTTGGTTTGGTTTCCCAGGAATGAATGAAGAAGGGATTGAGAACTACGTCCTTCTCCGTCGCAGCAAAGGACCGAACGCATCCCGCTTTTTGGTGCCAACGACCTGCCGTTTCAGAGTGTGGAGAGGTTGTAAATCAGCAATCAGCCAAGTCACACGGGGCTTCAATGGGTCATGTAGGATCGGTTGAGAGACCTGAACTAGGCCCTGTAGTGGCATATGGGATGGGCTAGAAGGGTGTTCAACCTCTCTTGGAATATAGGATCTTGATTAATATCTTCCCCCCCAATATATGAAGAGGTCAGTCTACCAGACCCGCCAATCCTCTCGAGCTTGGCCGGCATCCGACTGCGGCCTCGGCGAGTAGAGCAGTACAGTGTGCTGAGTTTTTGACTTTGAATCAGATGGATTTGGACATGATGGAGAGCAGAAAAAGGAGAAGGGATGGTGGCATGTAGCGATGCTTGGCATGGAAGAGGACATAAAAATTGCCGTTGAGATTTGTGGAACTGCACAATGCAATACAGGATAATGAAACCAAAACTGCACACACTCAAATTTATGAAGGCATGGTTTGACAAACCCATCAGCCGTGTTGCCTAAGCCTGATGTAGGGCTTCGGCAGGGCACGTGCTTTTCGCTAGGCTCTTTTTTGCTGCGCTGGGTCGCTTCGATGTCCCATTCCCCTTCCTTCGAGGCTGAAGCTGGGAGAAGGTTGACGAGACAAAGCTCTGGACTCCAGGCTGGCCCTGGGAAGACTCTCAGGTACTTTGCCATCGAAACAACAAAGTTACCCTCCCTCAGATCAATATGTCAATGTGGGACTAGGATGCCACCCGAGGAATCAGCCGTTTGATCAGGATTCTTCTACTACCGTCGACAAGCCAACTTTTGACAACATTTGTATATAGTTTGTAACTTTGAGCTAAGTAAGTAAGTGTATACATATATATATATCTATATAATGTCCCTGAGTGATGCACTGTGGGAACCTCCAAAAGTGCCAGTGCTGGATTATCTTTCCTTTTGAGTGGCTTTGATTTCTTTTTGGATGTGGTTACGCGCGGACGACTGCAGAGTGAGCTGTATGCTCTAGCCTGCTTTGGAAGTTGTCCGAAATGAGAAGGAGGAGAAGGAGGCCACGCATGACATGTCCTTGCCTTGTTGTCTCGTCCAGGCAGTCAAAGATATGTCCTGAAAAGAGATGAAAAGAGCATTAAATTAATTTATCATTATAGCTTAATTAGTTAAGCTATAGTTATGCTATACTTGTTTGACAGGAAGCTATCAGATATATAATGCCAGATGCAAGTTGGTTTGCTTGTTGTGTTGGCAAGTTTTTGCTCTTGCTTGTTTGTAGGTCCTGCCTCCTGTTATGGTTTTGCCAACATTTCGCTCGGCTTGTGGCGTGCTACAATTACAAACTACAACAAACGTGTTTCACACCGTTAGATGATATATAGTTGGCATGCGTTGACCTATCCGCAAGTTCACCCCAACAAATTCTTGAATCTCCGATCAGGTCAATATTGACTTAGACTTGTTGAATGACACTGTTTTTGGACAAGTTGAATGAAGCTAATGGGTGTTTTTCTACCTTCATTGTTGAAATTTACAGCATCTCGCACGCAGATTGCCATATTGTCACTGCATGGTATCTTGTGGGCAACCGAATCAGACGTCGACCATTATGGGCATGTATTGATGTATTGTGCTTTTTGGTTTCCATCTACATTCCCTATTTTCTAGAGGCATTTGCCGTCTCACAGCCCCATTCATGTTGAGACCCATCCGTTGTTGACCCGAGCTTGCCTGGCTTCAACGCCTGGATTCAACACCGCGGTATTTCGCCACAGGCACCGCTTTTCCTCACGCGCCACCTGGACGCGACGCCACACGGGGCTTCGCGGGTCGGTTGAAAAGGTTTTGCGGGTCGGTTGGGACGAGGATGGTGGATTGTGACTGCAAGATGGGGGTGATGTCACGTTTGGTCACGTTATGTCACCTTCCACACGTTGTGACTCCATGGTTAGTTCATCCTGACGGTTCCATGGATGTGGAGTGAGTTCACCACCACCTGAACTGGTCTTTTTGGGATGTCTTCGGATCATCTTTTTTCAAGGCCGAAGGTTCACCACAAAGCCTGTTATATGAATAATTCTTAAGGGTTTGGGAATGTGATGAGTTGTTCTTTGGAGCCCAGGTGCTTCAAGAAGCTAGATTGGAGCCCAGGTGGGCATGACCATGTAAACTGGGATTGCTGTTTGAGGCTGAGGAGGCGTGGATGACGGCCAAGTGTCTCTCCATATGTATAATAGTTTCATCTGAATTCACACTTTCGCCAGCTTTTCATCACTTTGATGTTATGTTTGGTTGATGGGCTAGTTTTAGACTTTGTTAGTTTAGAGGAGAAGTGCCCGAAACAGAAACCCTTGCCTGGTTCAGTCATTGTTCAGTAGGCTCGCAGAAGCCCGTTGATAGATACTATACTAACCTTTCTATCACTTTGCATCCACAGGACAGTCAAAGATGTCCATGCTTCGTTGGCTGCATGGAAATCAGTTCTGTGTTCATTCTGTCATGGCTGCTCCAGTTCATTAAGTGCTATGGCGTGTTTGGATCTTGCATGGCTCTAGAATGGCAGGCATGATCAATCAACTGGCCAATTACAAGCCGGTGTTTAACAGCCACAGCTCAGCACTTATTTGGTACCGGATCCCAAAAGGCCTTTGCACCATAAAGGTGGAAGTAACTAGTGGATGAGTCAGCTCGACATGGTTCGAGCAGATGTTCCAGCAGAAATCTGGCAGAACGCCTTTCTTCCACAAGCTACATGAGGCCGAACACAGATCTCGCCACCGCCGGAACTCCGCATCGCCCATAGACCCCCGGAGACGCGCGTATCGCGCGGCCGGGAGCACGGGCGTTTCCATCGCGCGGGATACGCGCCGCGATGGAGTTCGCGGAGCCCTCCGGGTCGTCGAGACCGCTGGGCTACGGCGAGGTGCTTTGCTCCGGGGTCGGAGGTGGTGGGAGGTGGAGGGACAGGACTCCAAGCAGACAGATTCGAAGGGATGAGGAAAAAGGAAAACAACTCGGTGAGGTAGGAGTAATGAGGAAGGATGCCCTGCGTTTGCACAGAAGGTCGTGCGAGATGATGTTTTCGCCCACAAAACAAGAACAAGTTTGGCTCTCAAGTCCCAAGTTGTGAAAGTAGCTGAGAACTTGCATCACAGATTTGTCTTTCGTGTGTGAACTAGCTGAATTGGCTCGTGCGAAGTATAGCTCTTGCAGGCGTCAGCCGTTCTGGCTCGGCTTCACGTTTTACGCTTTTGCTTGTAGCCGCCCCCCCCACTGCCTGGGGCCGCGCGGGTTCCACGCTACCGCTCTCGCACGCTCGCTCGATCCCGCGGTGGCGCGCTCGCACGATCCCGCGGTGCGACGGGTGGTTCCGGGTGGTTCGCAGCCATGGCGGTGAGAAGATGCGGCCATATGGTCACGCGGCTCCAAGCCGTTTCGGGGGGCGATGAGAGCCCAACTGGGCGGTAGTGTGTGGGCAGGTGGGCTTGCCATGTGCTTGCCTCAGAGGGCATTGGATGGCATTGGGATCATTAGGTTACATGTTGGCATGTTATTTTTTCTCATGCACGTTTGGACAGGTTGTCGGCATGAGCAGATCGTGGTTGCAGCTAATATGGAAGAATATGGAGGTATTGAAGTAGTGGTCAATTCAACTGTCAACCTGCAGGTGCCAAAACTATCAAACACTCAGTGCATCAAAAGTTATATAAAGTGTTTGCCAAGCTCCTAGGAATTTGAGCAACTCCCTTTCTTCAGGTTTTGACCATGGCCTTCGCGTACCTCCATGTGTTCGCTGAGCCCATCGTGGAGCTTTGCGAAACCAACCTGCTGCAGAGGGATCTGGTGCTGCGCACCGACGCCGAATCCGCCCTGCGGAGTGGCGCCAACAACAGCGCCTTCTTCGTGTGGCACACGGATGCTCATGTGGATCCCTTCTATTTGACGGACCTCAGGCTCCGAGTCCCAGGAAAAAAATATTAACATATATAATATATATATATATAGTTGCTTAACGTTGAAAAGGGGTCAGTGTAGGCATATGTTTTATAGAACTGTATAAAATAAATGACTAAAAATTATATATAAACTATTTATTCCATGCATGCAGTGTTTGGGTATATATATATACACATGTTATATGCATACAACCATATAGGCTCAAGGCTCAAGCCATCTCAGGTTCTCAAGCTGGTCCCATACAAATCCAGCTGCCGGATCCGTTGCGCGCCATAGTGGTGCGTGGGAGAGGCAGAATCCTGCGACCAAGCACGAGGACATCGCCATGAAGCCGGCCTACTTGGTTTGCAAATCATGTCATCAAAGCTGGATATGGCAAACAAGAGTGATAGCACAACCAGGACTGACATGCAAGCAATGCGGACATCCATGGCAAGAACGTAGCCTAGCTGACTTGAAGAACCACCGCAGAACTACGCAGTGGGCAAAATGGAACTTCCGCAACACTGGCCAGCAATGGCCAACCCGGACCTACAAGCAGGCCTTCCTGGACCCACCTCCTGGGCTGCAGTCGACCAAAGAAGACCAAAGTCAAGCAGTCTGTCCTTCAGAAAGCCGTGCAGGAACATTGGGACACACTTCCACAAGCTCTCAAAACCCAGTGTGAAGCCATGGGACTTCAAGCCAGTGCTCCGCCAGCTCCGGCAGATCTACCGACCCTGATTAAGGAGCATTTGCAGAGCTTGCCAAGTGATCTCAAGGAGGCCGTCGAGAAGCTGGTTGAGCCGGACAAGCCCGAACCCACTCTGGCCACCAAGCTCAAGCAGTCAGTGGGCAACCTCAAGCAGCTGGCTGAAAAGAAAGCAGTGCTTCAGCAAAAGGCAGATGCAGTCAAGGCTCAATACACGGCACTACTCCAAGAGCTAAAGGACATGCAGAACAAGATTGAACAGGCTCAGAAAGAACTACAAGAGACAACAACAAAATACAACCAGCAGCTTGAGAAGGAAAAGAACGAAGCCGTTGATGACGACCAAGATTTCACATTAGCCCCCGAGAAACTGGTGACCATTTTGGCCAAAGTTGGCCTACAGGCCACAGCTGAACAGGTCACTGATTTTGCACGACAGCTCGAGGAGACAGCCGCAAAAAGACGAAAGTGTGGGTAACCCGATTGAGGACGAGATGGCAACAGGGGTTGACACATGTCAGACATGGACTGCTCATCTAGGGGAACATGATGATCTTTGGTCTATGGCTGGGCATGTGCATAGAGGCTCAGAGCAGCAGGGTTCATCACAGGACAACAGCACCTGTGCTTTTGGGGCGCCGGTTCATGTCGAACTGGCCTTGATGGAACAGTTCACTGCTGTCCCAAGATTTTGTGGGGGAGCGGGACCCTTGGATGACACCATGGACCCTGCTCATGATGAAGAAGAACTTCAGCCAGTGGTCATTCCGACTATGGCTACCAAGACACCTCTGGAATATGTGATCCAAAACCTTCAGTGCCGCACTGGGAACTATCGCAATCGGTGCTTTGCTAATGCCCCTTTTAGACTTTGGTCCTGGGCGGGCAGCTTTTTGGGCGGACCGCAGCTCTGGAACAAAACTGGAGCAGCAGTCCATGCGGCTCTCCAAGATGATGGAGTGGTGAACATCACATCACTCCCGACACTGAGGCCGCTCTGGCAGCAGTTTGATGATCAGATCCAAGATGATGCGTCTCATTTCCTGATGGCCCTTGCAGATTTGGCTGATTCAGCACGCATCATTCCGGGCTACTATCATGTAGACCATCGACAGCAAGTGCACAAGAGGAAGTCATTCCCTATTCACTTGATCTCCCCAGGTGACCAACAGGAACAAGAACTAGAACAACTGATAGCGCAATGGGCAAATCAGGGAGAAGGCCAAGTAGCAGATGGAAGGGGCCTATGGGTGGGCCAAATCGGAAGATATGATCTGATTGAAGGTGAATGGACGAAACACCATCAGATTCTCAATGTCCCAACGATTTTCAACCTTCCATACACGCTGGACGGCAACGAAACAAAAACAGAACAGTACTCTTTGATTGGGCTCCTTTGCCACTCTGGCAACCAACACCAGAATGGTCACTACTATGGCATCTTTGTGTACAGAGGGGTCTACTGGATGGTTGATGACACTTCCTTCCCACGACCTCTGCCTGACATCACTGAGGGCATCAAGAGACAAATTGTCCAAGTATGGGCCTTGCCTTCAACAGAGCTCTTACCACCTGACGTTAGCTGTGAATTCCCTAGTGGAGCAAAGCTTGCAGAAGTTGAACAACCAGCAAAAAGGAGATGCCTCACCGGAGTCAGTTTTGCCTTTGCCAATGTCACCAACATGGGGCAACCCGTGCGACAATGGCTGCTTACGAGACCAAGAGCCCCTATCCTCATGGTGGAAACTCACCTGGCACCGGAGGACTACCAGAAGGTTCAACAATGGCTGACTGCCCGGGGGTTTGGTGTCCTGGGGCACCCAGCAGCAGAAAGCAGCAAAGGAGGCACACACGGAGGTCACACTATCCGGCTCACATGCATTTCCACTATGTGCACAAGCAAATCATAGATGGCTGTGGGTGGTATGCAGTGCAATGGACCTTGGCTGATGCTGAAGTCCTCCTGGTTATGGCCTATTTCCGCACTGGAGAGGGCATCCAAGGGCACACCAATGCTCAGTTGTGGGCCGGCTTGATCTCCTTTGTCACCAGTGTGATGAAGCCTGTCCTCATCTGTGGTGACTTCAACGTCACACCTGAAGAGTTCATGACCACCACCATGGGCACCATCATGCAGGTGCAAGTGTTGGCTACCGGGGAAGCCACTTGCCACAGTGGCAATGAGCTGGACTGGGCCTTGGTCTCTACATCCCTCATTGCGGATTTGTCGGTCAGGACGAGTTGGGAAGTGCCTTTCAAGCCACATGCGCAACTGCTCTTCCATTGGCTAAATGATCTTGCAGCACCGGTAGTTCAACAGATTCAAAAATTCAGCCCAGCGCCCAAACTCACCAATCCGGTCTTGGAGTGGCATCAACTTGAATATCGAGATGTACCTGTCCAATGGATGGAAGCAAAGCCAACTCCTATGACACAGAGACTTGGCGCCTTGTATCACAAGATTGAGCGCTATGTGCTGCAAGGGCTAGACAAGCCCACCTATGGGAGAGGCACACAGCTACAGTTGCTGCAAAAGCCACTGCAGGATCCGAGCAAACCGTGGATTCGGAAGAGAGGCAGTTTGGCATTTTGGGGTCAAGTTGAAGTCCGGCTCCAACAACTGCTGAAGCACCACCACATGGATCCACCCCTTCAACACCTTCAGCGTCTGGGCTGGCATCTCCAAGAACACTGGCATGATGAATGCGCCATCACCTTGGAAGGCTTCCAGCTTCTCTACCAGATGCTATGGGGACACATAGATGATGAACATGTCCGGGTGCTCCTGCAATATACTCAGCAAGTGAGAGAGCTGCATCAACAACAGGCCATTGATCAAGAGACCCAAGCTTACAGAGAATGGCTGGTCAAGGCTTCCCAGAAAGGCTGTCGGGGGCTCTACAGATCCTTAAAAAGAGATGAAATGCCCTACCTCCGACCTTTCCAGGACAAGCCCCGTCACGAGAGGATGGAATGCAGAAAACAGCAATGGGGCAACATATGGGGAATCCAACAACAGCTACCTGAACTTGCTGAGTTGATCAAACAAGGAGCAGAGCAAGGGAAGAACATGACACCTTTGCACCCGAAACAGGTCTGGACCACGATCAAACACCTCAGCCTCAAAGCGCCGGGACTCGATGGCATCAGCTTTGACTATCTCAAGGACCTCCCGTACCAGGCAATGCAGGATCTTGTCCAGATCTTCCATGAGATAGAGGCACAAGCTGTTCTGCCACAGCAATGGGCCACGTCCCTCATTGCCCTATTGCCCAAATCAGCAGAGATTGAAAGACCTATAGCATTGGTTGCAACGATGTACAGGCTTTGGTGTCGTCTACGACAATCTTTCACCAAACGACCATCGTGGCTGAATACCACTGGGAGAGAGCAGTCCCAGGGACTGAGTGTTTGCAAGTGGCTCTCAAAAGAGCCTTCCTCACGGAACACCACAACGCATTGAGGAAAACGGTGGTATCGGTCCTCCTTGACATGTCCAACTTCTATGATCGGATCAGCCTGCAGAAACTATGCACCAGGTGGCTGGACTCAGACTACTACCCCAAGACTCATGCGGCTCTCGCCATGCAGTTGTACTTCGGTGGACGAATCCTTGAAGCAGAGGGTGAGGCCTCCAATCAGGTTTGGACTCAGAATGGCATTTTGGCAGGGGACCCTCAAGCCCCTCTGGCGGCCAAAATCTACTTGTATGAAGCCTTGAAGGCCTTCCACAAAAAGTATCCGCACCTGCACACGGACCTATGGATAGATGACCTGAGCTTTGATGTGGTTCATCGAGATCCCGCCCAAGCCGCAAGGATCGCTCTGCAAGCGTATGAGTACATCCGGCAACTGCTGGAAGCTGACAACCTGAAGATCTCAGCCAAAAAGACAGGCTTCATTGCATCAAACAGTGAGGCCAAGAGGATCCTCCAACAACAGCTTCCCCCAGATGGGCCCAGAGTGCATGACGTGATGAGGGACTT
Organism: Durusdinium trenchii; assembly: GCA_963970005.1. Classification (NCBI taxonomy): domain Eukaryota; class Dinophyceae; order Suessiales; family Symbiodiniaceae; genus Durusdinium; species Durusdinium trenchii. Next base: position 867,202 of record CAXAMN010026139.1, read on the forward strand.
AGGTGTCGATTGCACAGCAGGAAGACTCAGACGGATCCAGACGCTCAAGGGCAGACGCAGCAAGGCCTTCAGGAAGACCAAAAAGCTCGCCACCTTGAAGCTGCCCTTGAGGAGCATCAGATTGAAACTCTACAAGGGCAGCATCGTAGCTGGCATTAGTTGGGGCCATGAGGCCATGGACAAGTTCGACGACGCCTGAAAATTGCTATGGGCCGACAGATTGGCCTACAACGCACGGGGAACATTGACATCCTCTTTGACATGCATAGCAAGCACCAGGACCCCGACTGTGGCTCTTTCATGTCCCAGGTTCGCATCTACCGGAGATTCTATGGCAACTGGCCGGAGGCTACACACAAGACTCTGGAACGATCCTGGGCTGCTATCAGGGACAGACTCCTTCAAGCTCAACACCCTTGGCAAGTCGCCAAAGGCCCAGTCGCGGCCCTGATTTGCCATCTGTTGGAAAGAGACTGGGACTGCACCCACTATGGGCTTTGGACCAAACCTGGTCACAATGGGAGTCGGGATTTCCGCTTGGACATGACGGAGGATTGGTTTGCCTTGAGAGAAGAGCTCAAACGGGCTGAACGCTGGGAGCGGATTGAAAAGATCAACAAGCGTTCCATGCTCGGTGAAGTGCAGTACACCTTGGATTGGACACCATGGCGGAGGATGAACAAAACCCTCAACAGCAGGAACAGCACGGCCTTAGCAACCTGGCACCAAGGGGCTCTCTTCACCAAGATTTCGGACACTGAGGAAGACAAGCACCTGCAATGCCCCCACTGTGGGCACAAGGCCACACTCCTGCATCTCCTTTGGCTCTGCAAGGAGACCAACCGACAGTTCCCGGAGCTTGATGCGGAAGACCAGTTTGAGCTCGACCATGGGATCAACCTAGAGTTCTGGACGCTGTTGACATGAACTGCCCACCGGAGGAGCAGCAGCACAGGCCTGGGGTAGCTGGACACTCCAGGACGAAATGAAGATTAGCAACACGGCTGTCTTCACCATTGGCATTGCAGCCACGAGCAAAGACCCACGGCTACGACACTTTGTTGTGGCCTTGGTGCAACATGCCAAGTTGGGAGATGAGTTGTACCGACTGGGAGTGGTGGCCACGATCCTTCCCGGACATCAATCCTTGGAGAGGGCTTGGTACTATGGGCTGAGGATGGCCGCCCACTACATCAAGTTGAGCGAGCAGATTAGATTCCACATCCTGTCCACCAAGGCCTGGGAAGCATGGGTGCATGGCAAGCACGACCACATCTTTCATGATTTGGCCAGTCTGGTCACGGCAGATGAAAGGCATCAAATCAAAGCCTTGTGCCTGAACATGCAGCAGGTCAAGCAGATGCCCAAAGGCGCCTTAACTTTGAGGAGCCGATTTCACGACGCCACCAAGGCGGCTACAGAGGTGGCCCTAGCCTATCAACCGAAGGCTGAGGAAGCAACCTTGCAAGAGCAGGACAAGAAGTACAAGAAGATAGCACCTTTGGCAGTTCAGCGCATCAGGTACATCCTTGACTCCAAGGATCATTTCACTCACCAGGCTCGAGAAACTGGCAAAACACTCCGTTCACAAACACAAGAACAGAAGAAGCAGGCATACAACGCCTTGACCACGGAGCAGGCCCCGGGCACTCACAGCTGGGTCACCAAAGGTCGAGGGAAGCAATGCACACTTTGCCTCACGCGCTTGACACTCCACTCGAAGCTTCCTGACATCATCCAAGCAGGCCAAGAACGGTGTGCTGGAAACCCGGGCAGCACCTTGGGAGGCGCTGTTCACATGAAGCAAGACACCGAGACTAAGAGCCAGATGATCCAACAGATCCTTGATGGCACCTTGCCGGAAGCTGGAGGGCATCTTTTCAAGCAGCAGGGCAGCTACTTGGTGTGCCAACACTGTGGGACGCGCACTTTGCGCAACACGGCCAAAGAGAAGATCAAGGCCATGGCGGTTGAGCCCTGCATCAACCAGGCATGGCAACCTGACCAGACATGGGGAGGCCATGCAACTCACCGCATGTGGAGGAAAGCCAAAGGCTTGCGATGCCAAGCTTGCAGAGCGCAAGCCATGTGGCAGAAGGACAAGTGGGTCCCCAGCAAAACGCTGAAGGCGCCATGCGGGGAGAAGGCAGACACCACACAACTGCCACTCCTCTTCAAGGCCAAAACGGCCAGCCCGTCACCATAGAAAAGGAGCGAGCAAAAAAAAAAATACAACCATATGGATCGTATATGATCAGATTCTTCATTCTAGTTCATCATCCTTCATTAGGGCTCCAGACGCATCCTCAGAAGGTAGTTCACCCCTCAACACCTCCCTGAAACCTTCGGTAGTTGGAGTCCTGGCGCTGCTGCCAAGCTATGTCTCACCAACTCACTGCCAGGATCTGCCGTTCGTGAGTGCCCGAAAATCCAAAAAAAGAGAGAAACCCAAAAAATAGTCGGATGCAAAGCCCAGTGAGTTTCCCCCTTCCTGCCAGAAGTATAGTATGCAAACACTGCCTACATTGACCCCCCAAACAACCCCAATGTATGTAAATATGCCACTAAATATGCCATATACATGGAGTGTTTGGGGTATGCCAGCTCTTGGGATCACTTCTCACCAACTCACTGCCAGGGAGTGTCAGAAGAGGAACCTCACTCTTCTGGAAGCCCATCCTTTCGGCATCATGTCCTGCGACCCTCCGGAGCGGCTGCTCCGCTCTGCCTTCGCAGCCTCTGCGCGTATAGGCGCGCCGAATGCGAGCTTTGTGCTGTACACCGGAGATTTCGTGAGACATGCCATTCGAGACTCGGTGGCGTTAAGGAGACCGCGTGAGATGGTGCTTAAGGGACCAAACATGACCAAAGCCAAAGAGCTAAGAACATGCCAGAACTAGACTATTCAGTTCATGTCCCATACTGAGCAATTTTTTGCATACAAAGACATTCCTTGTGCCATACCCTTATTTATTTATTTTGGTGAAGGTATGTGGAGGTGCTAGAACTATCTAGAACTGCTCATTTCAAGAAAACGTTCACTTGCTCAGATTCGTGCAGAATCGCAGAATACGACTTATATAACTTATATATATATATATATAACAATATATAACATGTTGCTGCAAGATGTTGCATGGTCCATCCAGTGACCTAGGACAGATGCCAGACCCTTACGAGAATGCCTCCCAGATCGTCGCAAACGCCACTGGGCGTACGCGTGTATCGGTTAAACCGTAAGCTTGAGTAAACTTGTCAATCCTACGACGTAAGCCGCTGGCACATGTGACACCCTGCGACCATGGCGCCAAAGAGTTGGCCAAAGCTATCCTAGCGTCATTGTCCCACTTCATGGCGTGTTGGACCACAAACCAAAATCAGACAGGCAGACGAGACACTTAGCCAAGCAACACCAGATGATACAGGAACACTAGATGAATCAATATGAATTTGATAACGACATATTCTCTACATAGTTCTGCTTGTTTGGGGCGAATTGTCAATGTCTCAACGCTTCTTGTCACTTGGTCCTAGAAGATGCTGGAACAGCACAGTGCATCTCTATTTATGCTGGCAGGCAAGCCAGGTTTGTTTATGATAGCATGTTTCCACCCGGAACTTTGAGCTTAAGCCTTTACTCATGTGGAGTGGTTTCCCTACTGACCATGGAAACTGGTTTAGCATGTGTCTGAACTTTTGTCACAGGTCAGTTATGGATTATGGCCACTTGACCCTCTTAGTGATCTGCTACCATATCCATATAACCCCCGACGTCAGAGCTTTTCATCAGGTCTCGCGCGCGGCAAAAGAGGCCTTTGAAGATTTACCTGCAGCTTGGTGGCGAATCGTTTGGCCTTTTGGGGCGATGTTTCTTCGGCGGTATTTTTTGACATGACGCATGCTGCCACGGGTATATGCGGGAACACCTATGATCTAGAGGATGTTTAAACAATGCCCTCATGTTGGATAATTATCATACTTACTTAAACAAACATCCTAAGTAATTACTGTAATTGGGTGCTCCCCCATTCTAAACCACTGCATTTGTTGGCTTGTTCAGCTGAGACCATTTGAGACCAGAGATCACAACCTTTGGTTCCTTCGGGCTCCCCACGAATTCGAAGCGTTCTTTTTTCCGTATACACCTGCAAAGCCCAATGCCAAGATTTTTTGGGTCATTATGGGAAAAGGACGTAACGTTCAGTTTTTGTTAATCGCCCAAAAAAGAGTCGAAGAGCATGGCAGGCGTACCCGTAGCAAATGCGCATTTGTTCCACACGTTGACAAAAACACCCCGTAAAGAGCCGTAGCAACTCTCACACAAGTCATAATGACTAATGTCCGAAAAAATGGTCAAGGCCGTTTGACAAAACATCTTATTACATATTTCGAGGTGGTATAATGACTGTAGATACAGGTAGATCTCATATGGTTGAAAAGGGCTGTAGTGAGTGGGTTGAAGACTTCCAATAACAAGACTTCCGTCCATGTGGGGTCTTTGGCATGTGTTTGCCCCCCCGCCCCCGCAGGAGTTGAACATCCAACCCCCCTGGGTTTTCACGACACTCGGAATCACTCGATGTCTGCCAACGTGGATGGCACTCGATTTCGAATTACCATGACATCCAAAACCAAACAGCTGGTGAACTCACTCCACGTCACCACGTCACTCTTCCAAGGAGTGCATCTTTCCACCGATTCACCGATTCACCACGTGATCCGCGTGATCGCGTCCGCCGTGGCATCCACGGCAGGTGCTCTTTGGGACGCTGGGGAACTCGGATTCCCGCGAGGACTACTACCAGGAGCTCACGGACAACGAATCCTCCAACCCCTGGCGCCCTGGCAAACGGGTGTTGGTGCAAACCGTCCAGCCCGCGGTCTGAACGGAGATGAACGGAGTGACGGAACCGCCTAGTGTGACGAGTCCGGCAGTCTCCGCTTCACCCTCACTGGAATTCATTTTGTTCTTCTGGTGGCCGATTGGTCAGGTTTGAGAAGCTGGGCTCGGCCATTCACAGCCAGGCCGCCGTGGTGTCGGGTGCAGCGGTGTCACCGGAGGGGGTTGAAGCGTGACTGTTTGGTTCAGAACTTCAATCTGGGATTTGACATTGTAGGGCCACCGCTGCAGTTCAACACCGGCCCTTGTTTCATGCTTTTTGGCCCTTTCTGGAAACACAGCCCGTGGGCCCGTAGACACGTTGGGTGATTCAGAAAGAGGATGCGTGGTTTTGGTAAGGAGGTGGCTCAAGCTCACCTGGTGAGTCAGGTGAGGGGAAGCTCAACACTTCTTGGGTTTTTGCACTCTAAGAGTGAAGAGCCTCCTCACAGACAAAACCATGGAATTTGATGAGTTTGTGGCATCTACACCTGCATTGCTGTGTCAAAAGGAATGTCCTCCAGGGCAACCTGGGTCCTGCTTTTGCATACATGCTCAACCATTGGTGACCATTTGGGCCATCAATGCAGGGCGGGATGAAGCCAGAAGTGCTCGAGCAGTTCACCTACGGGAGCTACTATGAGACTCGGGAAGGTGCGGCAGGTTGCAACCATTTCCTCTGACTCTCGGAGAGCGGCGTCGTATACACTCCCGACCACTCACCTGAACCCGGGTTGTTCATGGCACCCTGAGTTCAACTGTTTTCCTCTACCAGGGTCAGGTTCTCAGGGTCCATCGTGTTCAGTGATGTAGACTCTTGATTAATAACCCTCTCATATAAAAGGAGGTTGGAGGTTGATTTGATCCACCGGATGAGCAGACAAAGCCAGTGGCTCAGTGGCCTAAGAAGCGAAGAAGGGAGAAAACGCTGAAGAGGTAGATCTTAGGGGAGGTGATGAATCAAGAGCCTACATTGGGCGGCCGGTTTCAGCTGACCAGACACTGAGCTGGGGAGACCGAGCTCAGTGACCGAGCTGGGGAGAAGGCTGACCGCCATGGTTTTTGAAGGATGTTGGAAGGGGAGGTCCATGGTGCCTGGAATTGCTTCATCCCCATGGGTGGTCTTTCATATTACTATAGGCCTCATTGTATAATCATCAATGGAGGACCGAGGAACCACATGGAACCACCATAGGGATGTAGTGTCTTGAATCCATAAAGTTTTAAGAGATATCTACTCAACAATTACTAATTAGGACATTTTTCCCATCAAACAAAAAACATCTCCACTATGATCCTTTCCCAGACACTCTATGTATGCCATATATGCCTACATTGGGGTGGTTTGGGGGGGTCAATGGGGCGGCATATATGTGGCAGTCCCATGGAGTGTTTGGGCCACTATGATCCTTTGACAGATCTCAAGTCTTTCTCAAAACCGGCGGCGGCGAAGGCCAGCTGACGATCCTCAGCCTGGCGACGGTGATCTACTCCGTCGATCATTTGCCCTACGGCCCGCTAGAGAAGGAACACTTGGGGGACTCGTGGGGGACTCTTGGACTAGGTGCTGGTTTTGGAGATGTTGTTGTTTCGGTCGATGTTTCAAGCTTTATTATTTGGGGTGATTAGACCTCTACTGATGCATATTTTCGAGTGAGTTGACACCACCATCACCATCCAGTTTGGAATTTTCTCGGAGTTTCAGACCTTCGTTCCTTGTCTAAGGGACCCTGAAACAGGACTACCAATATATAAGGCATCTTGAAGCGGATTGCAAAACATGGATGACCTGTCTCAGTCTCAGAGGTGGTTTGGAAGATTTGGTTTCCTCTACTTATATATGGGTTGGTTGAACCACCTTTTCCAGTTGCCTCTGAAGTAACTACTACTGCCAGCATTTGCAAACAAGGAATGTATCCCATCCAAACAAACACCACCCCAGGACAAAACAGCAAAAACTTAGGGCTCCAACCATATCCTCAGGTTCGGTGGTTGGACCCCCCTGGCACCCTACCTCCGTCCCATCTTCTCAGGAGGTTGGCCAGGAGCCATTGGAGCTGTAGGGAACACACACACACACACCAAGCACCAAGCACCGGCGGAAGCCGCTGGCCACGACACTTCCGCAGGACCCCTTTGGACAGTTCCGCTGGCTCCGGCAGCGCTTGCAGCTGGCCGCCGCGGATGGGCGACATGTCTGGTGCCTGGGAAGTGGTCCGGGCGTGATGGACGTTGGAACAAGACCATCCTAAGCCCTCAAACAGATACCCAGGCACGACTAATGGGACTGCCATAGGACTGCCGCCCCATTGACCCGGCATATATGGCAGTCCCATGGAGTGTCTGGGATAAGGTTTGGTTCGGCCCCGGACCCCTGCGAAGAGGTCGGGCCCGACCCCTGCCGACAGCCCGAGCTCGGAGTCTTTGGGCAAGGTTGACACCGCTTCTCGCTGTTTCTGGTTTCTTGGGTGAGGCGACTGGCTAGCGGCTAGACCAACAGCTGACGGATGTGCAAAACAAGTGGTTTCTTGGGTCATTAATTATAACTAATTACCCATTTGTTTTCTAGAAGTGAGAAGAAAAGAGAACGTCGCTTTTTCGTTTGTGGCGCCAGACCCTCTTGCTAGTTGAAGTGATTGGAGGTGATGAATCCAAGCATGATGGCACGTAGAGTCTTGACATCCACTACTCCACCAAATCCAAATAAATGCTCCAAGATCTGAAAGAAAGACGCACCTGGATGGAGTTGTTTCCTCGATGTAGAGCAGACGCCTTCAACAGATGACCAATGACCAATGGAGTGAGGATTTGTGGAAACACGGCGTTCCAAGCCCATTGGACAAGGAAAGAGCTAACCGCTCGATGCTCGCGGCGACAGTGGATGTTGATCAACGGTACGCATTGCACTACTTAAGGGGCTTCGAGATCCACTATATGTGGTTTTCAGGCATGTTGGCAGAGGATTCGGACTGATCATCATTCTAGGGCCGGAGGCCAATCATACATTTGGACCTTGACATGCTGCATATCTGGCTTTGCTCACGGCTTGTGTGCGTCTCAATGTGGGGGCCCCACTTGGTGAATCGGATCACCCATGTTTCCAACAAGAGAGGAGTGTTTTTCACCTCCAACTCTCTCCAGCACACCCTCTACATCCAAGCTACCTCCCTTGGTTGAACTCAACTTACAGTTCACCAGGGTGATGGGAGCCTTCCAATGTACCAGGATTGTGGGCCACATCTCACCTGGCATCGAAACCTTCGCGTACACCGAGCTTTGGTATCCACAATACGTGGAGGCCTACTTAGAGATCGTCCAGGACTGCCGGTGACAAACGGCGAGAAAAAACCGCGACCTTCCCACCCTCCGTTGGACTCTCCCTTTCTTCCGTTGACGTGTTCATGCAAGTTTCAGGCTTTGAGGGTGACCTGACCTCCCTTGATTTGGAGCTTGTGGAATGCATCTCAGTCTCACCAAACGAGAGCTGCATAGCCCCCAAAAAACGACATTGCACATTGCATTCGAATGAACTCTTCCTTTGCTGTGTGGTATCTCTTTGGGTTCCTCGGACTCATGGAAGTGGAGTTCACCACCATGCAGCTGGCATTCGGAAGACCGCTTCCTTGCGCGGAAAACCATGCCCACCTGGCCGGTCGTTCCACCACCCTCAGCCCACCTGGGCTGAATCAGACGTCTACGTTGGATTCATCAAGCCTCTCTTCATTTTGGATGGTGAGACCGAGACCTCATGTGGTGGGTGTGATGCATCTTTCGACCGGCATGACCGCGAAAGCGAGTCTGAAATGGCAGGCCCGAAGACGGATTGGGTGCGGTTCTACTACCGCGCTTCCTCTTCCACCCACCTCCGCCCAGCTCCGGCCGCCCCACCCGGTGTCTTCCCCCTCCGTCCACGAGTCGCACGGCAGGACCCTGTGCTTGGCCCTTGGATTGCCGCGCAGCTGTTTGGCCATGCTCCTGGGAGCGGTAGACGTGGTGACCCGGTCGGGGACCCTCCGGGCTGACTCAGGGAGTGCTTTGGGTGGACGGAGCAAGAAGCATGGGAATTCCGAGGTCTTCTTTGGGTGGTGGGGAAGATGACTTAAGTATTCATATTATAGTCAATAGTTCGGGAACGGGAGCTCTTGGGAGACAAATAGTGAAGAATAGCCTGGTGATGGATAGAACTCATGAGCCATTTAAAGAGCGAGCTTCTGAGAGAACTTTCAATAGTTTCTGGCAGAATCACACGGGACCGATCTCAAATCCAAGTGGGTCAACCCCAATCACAACAATCTACTAAGAAATAAGTCGGCTGATAGATAGTGTTTGGTCTTAGAGTATTTTGGTTCTCTTCATGTTCGTGAATCTTCACCCAGGATGTTGGGGTAACATGACCCAGTTCCCATTGGGTTTTGTGACATATGTTCAGCCTCTCGTGCCATAAAGAGGTCTCCAGCAGTTGGTCCTCTTCTCCTTCCCGTGGCTCAGCTCCAGCTCCGCCCCAGGTGCACAAGGATGAGCTGCGGCTCTTGCCCGAGCCTCCGGCCAGCGCTGGGCCCATTTTCCTCTCCTCATCCTTAAGCCCTGTCCGGTGGCCAAAGGGAGAGGTGGAGACACTCAAGTGATTGGAGGGGTGCTGATGGGCTGAGAGATGAGCCTATCCCCAAAGGGAATCATCGGAGAATTCATTTTAAGTGGCATGGCATTTTAGTGGCTCTTTTCGTGGGGGAGGCGATATTGTCCAAAGTCCACCGTCTTCCTATACTTGAGCAATAGCTGGCCCAGTAGAAGGCGAACCGGTCCCCTAGTTCCACGTGGTGGTGTGGATGCCACTGCCCAAAAAAAGACCGGAAAACCTTGGCCAGGCGTCATGAACACCACCCTCGCCGATGCGCAGTGGCTCGACCGGCCCCAGGTCAGCCGCCTCCCAGGGCGGTAAGCTGGCCGCCCCCGGCCGCCCCCCCCTAGCGTGCAGCGGTCAGCGGTTAAAGCAGCGCGGGAGGGAAAAAGTTATAGGACGGGATAACCCCACATGTTAGTAGCTTAGCAAGAGAGAATGTCTGCGTAGGTGGTTGGTGACAATTGGTGGGTGGCAATTGGTTGGTGTGACAATTGATTGATTACAATTGGTTGAGGTCCATGTTTATAAAAAAAAATAAAGAAACACATGCCATCAAAAATAATCCTTTCAGAAGGGCAGAGACCCACCAGCACCGGCCAGCACCAGCCAGTGGGGTTATCCGGTCCTATAATGGTTGTGTGCTAATTGGTGTGTTGTTGTTGTTGTTGTTGTTGTTGGCCGCCCATCTTGGGCATTTTGGCCTAGCTTGGCCCTATGTTGGGCCAGCTTGGGTCCATGTTGGCTCATTTTGTTTTGTTTTTTTTTTTGCCTATGTTGGGCGTATATTGGGCCATCTTGGACCTAATTATGTTGGCCCATCTTGGGCTATGTTAACCTATCTTGGACCTATCTTGGGGGCCTCTGTTAGGTAATCTTGGGGTACATTTTGCGCCATATGTGCTCATCACAAGAAATCTGATTATGCACGTCCGCGCGGCGCGCATTACCGACACCACCCTTGTAAAGCCCACAGTTTTTGCATTTCGCCACTGTCCAAATTTTGGATCTTTCACGCCCACAAAACCCTGTAAAGCACAGTGTCTTTGAACACCACGCGCGCAAGTCACAGCGGCACAGCGGCGGAGACCCAGCAGCCCCGGCCAGCACCGGGGCGTACATCCGACCCCCTGGAGAAGACAATTGGCAAGCAAATCATTTGCTGATGACAATTGGTTGATGACAACTGATGACAGTTGGTTGGCGACAATTAGTTGGTGGAACATTTGTTGTTAACAATTGGTTGTTGACAACTGGTTGGCGACAACTTGTTGGTGGCAATTTGTTGGTGACAATTTGTTGGTGAGAAGTAGTTGGTGGCCAATTGGTGGGTAGCAATTGGTTGGTGACAATTGTTGGTTGATGACAATCGGTTGATGACAAGTGGTTGGTGACAAGCGGGAGGAGGAGCAGGAGGAGGAGCAGGAGGAGGAGCAGGAGGAGGAGCAGGAG
>CAXAMN010026139.1:878160-910799 GCA_963970005.1 Durusdinium trenchii
AGGAGCAGGAGGAGGAGCAGGAGGAGGAGCAGGAGGAGGAGCAGGAGCAGGAGGAGGAGCAGGAGCAGGAGGAGGAGCAGGAGGATACCATACGAAAAACAAAAACCCCACATGTCAACGTGGGGAAAAAACATCAGGCCGTACCACCAGGCCTAATGCTTCGTGCGCTCGCTTTCTTGACGTTTGTGTATCAATACTTTCCCATGGCTCTCTTGCAGCCCCTCCCTCTTGGGGCCTCTTCTCTGGAAGCTTTCTGGGCTGGCCCGAAATGAGGCGCGGAACGGGACACAGCTTGATCCGGGACCATGTTTAGTTTAGTGTCATGCCGCGGGGTCAGGGCCCCCTGCTGACGACACGCTCAGGTCTACTACAATAACCCTTCCTTCAAGCTGGTGGAATATGATTCTCAGCTCGCATGCTTCCAAGTAGTTGATGCCATTGTCAGATGGGGATTTTGTGACCTATGCTGTGAAGCTGTCCCAGTGGAAAAGTTGCGGACATAGGCTTCATGGCCCACCATTGATTTCATACGATTTAATAGCCTTTACTGAACAATCTTTGTTTTACTTCAGGGCTTTACACCACAAGACCAGGTCAACCCGTCCTTTAATGGTCTTCGAAGGCTAGGGTTTGGATAGAACATGATAGAACAGTGTATCCTTCAATTTCGGGCATTTGACATTGTACTGTAGCACTTCAAGAGCAAGAGAAATTGGCATGGAGACTCAACATGTTGATTGTTGGAGAAGAAGAGCTCTGCGCTGCAACCCCGAGAACATTATGGAGGTTTGGATTCCAGCTGGAAGTGGTTGTGATACTACTTGGAACATACACACACAAGGAATATACCACCCTCATTTCAATCTACTTGGTGATACTTTAAAAGGTTCTCGAGGTAACTCAGGTTGGAGCCCAGCAGTTGAGAAGCTTTGGAGATCCACCCTGCGCCCAACAGGTTGGGTTGTTTGTTGGGTTCGAAATCGCCAGGCTTTGGCCGGGCACACGTATATGCTTCCATAATTACATCATATTACATCAGTTCTATCGATTATTTATGTACTGTACACAATTAATCTTGTATTTATATGTGTTTGGGATCTCCTCTCCTCCGCCTCGACCTTACCAGAAATGAATTTGTGTGCGATGTTTCACCTATCAGACCGACCTATCCGATACCGTTTTTTTTTTTTCGCAGCCCCTCACCTCACCATTTGCCTGCCGGGGCTCCTGGACCGCCGGACCTCCTGGATCTCTTTGCTTCGCTGTCCTCGTGAATTCAAGGACCCCATTAGCGGCCGCTTGCTGAATCTCCAGACCTTCATCTCCGATCGCTTCGAGGTGCAAACGAGAATGGGTGGATGGATGTTCCTTTTGATCATGCAGGGATATAACAGGTACTGTAATTACTTGTTGAAACCGCCGTGGCTTGATAAAGCACTGGAATCGGCTTGCACCACAAACCTCCAAAGAAAGATAGAAAGAGACAGAGAGGGAGCCTCATTTTGGCCAGACTTAACCACAACTCTCACCACCATCACTGTCCTCTAAACCGTCCTTGTTGCTCATCCACCGGTTCTCACCAAGTGAACCTCACGCCTCTACCAGTCCCGGTACAGTAGCGGTCTAGCGGTCCCTTGGCTCCAGAGCCAGGCTCCGGAGGCGGACTGGATCTTCGGCTATGACCACTTGAAGCAATACGGCCTTGCTGGGCTAAGCATGGCGGAACTGCAGAACTTCACCGAAGCTAAGCGGCCACGGCAGTTCTGCAGGGCGGACGTGGTGAAGTTGGTTTGTTGGGGATGGGATGGTGAGTAGACCATTGAACCGGAAATCATACCTTTCTACAATGAATGAGTATGTACCCAGATGCCTGTTTTGTGTGGCAAGGTCTAATGTAGGGATTCTTGGGGTATTTCAGCGAGATAGCTGGAAGGCTTGGCAGGGACTCAAAGCCTACTTGGTGAGTGTCAGTGGGCGTGATTGAGGCAATATCATGTTCTCTTGAGTGTTTTGCAGCATTTTGCAGGGTGCGTGGGGTTTCTTCATTCAGTTCACGAAGGCAATTTGATGGTGTGGGTGTTCTACATTGTTGTGGATATTGCCAGTGGACCAACTCTAGATCCACTCCCTGGAATCATGATGGAAGTGGATAGCATCGCCCCCTCTTCCAGACCATCTTCTCGACCTGCGTCGTGAACTCCACGTCCACCATGATGATTCCTCCGAGGTTTTGGTTGCGTGAAAAAAACCCTTCCTGCGGGGAAGGGTACGGATTGAACCCCAGGATCCCAACTAAATACCTTCGATGAAGTGGAGCGCATCAGGGAGAGTGCATTTGTTCATTGGATGATGTGGAGCCATCAGTTGGGAGAGCTGCCATCCGGCCACGGGTGTCACGAAATGCCCTCGTCATCTGTTCTCGGGGGCGGCCTCTTCAGCTGCCCGCCGGAAGAATGGACCTTGGAAGACCATTTCCCTCTCTACAACCCAGTGGTTTTCAGGTTCCATGTGGGGCCTCTTCCAGGGCATACCTAGATCTTGCAACGCCTATGCAACATGTTTGCCGAACTTGGCTGGTTTTATGGATCAAGAACGGCAGACTCTCGGCATAGTTGGACACCGAGAGTTGCGACCCGACCACCTCATGGCACCCGTCGCGTGCCTCTCAGGAACGCTTGTTGGAAGGAGGGGAGAGCTATGAGAGGCGTGTGTTTCTCTCGGCCGGACAAGTGTCATGGGACAAACAGGATGGGTTTTGGCATGGCTTGACCTGAGTTGGGGGAAAAGCATGGAAACACCTACCGTTGGTCTGAAGACTTGCTTTTGGGGGACTTGGCACCTGGCCGCGGTTTCGTTCTTGCAGCGGAATGACGACTTGTGCCCAGCAGTCGCTTCCAGCGTCTTAAGATCGGCTTTTGATTTGAACCACCGACCCGCTTTTGAGTAAATGTTGCTGGAGAAGCATGTTGGATTGTGGAGAGGTATGCGTCATGGTATGCTTCCGGCTATCCCAATGAGCCACTCGGCGTGACGCACCCGTTTGCTGCTAAGCGCAGGAAGCACAGGCGGTGTGGGTGTGTGAAACATGAAGCCAACAGGGTCACATCCAAGTGTGTTTAGATCCTTTGAGTGAGAAACGAGCATATAGTCAGTCAAACTGATCCCGTGGACATCCATCATCCATGGGCCCTTATTGTTCGTTTGTTGCGGTTAGCATTGCAGAACTTCTTTACCCACTTTGACTTCTTTGCACTTTGCCCTTCCTCCAACCTGTGTGCTTGTGTAAGAAAGTGGTCCATTTTCACTTGGGCACCATTATGATTTCCTTCGTGCAATTCAAGTAAACGGTAGATGAACAAATCCGGGAAACATATACTCTCCACTAGTGAGTTTGGACTTGTGAAATGACTGTGCAAAGTTCCATCTCCTGTCTTCACAAGGGTGTCCACAACTCCCGTCTACCATCAAAATCAAGAACAACCGAGGCTATAGATTATTGAAGGTCTTCGTAGGTCACCTTGGAGCTATCTCAACCATAATCATAAGCGCTATGAAAGTTTGCACAAGCGCACACACACACACACACACACGCTTCTTACTTGCTATAAGCAAAACATATCAAAGGTGAGCCTTGCATAAGACCCCCCCGCAAGAATGGATTCCCAGCAACAAGTAGAGTCTACTGTTCAACACCGCTTACTTGATGCTGTGTGTGTTGCAGGGGGTGTATTTTACCCTCCCCAATTCTTAAAAAAAGATCGCGGGAGCTTTATCGTTGTTGGCTCTAAGTTGGTCCATCGCCCCCAGGTTAGAGCATTACAGCTTGAAGGCAGCGAATTGGAACGCCACCTGGAAATGGCAACGCCGGCGGCAGTACGTGTGTGCTTTGGTGATCCGTACCGCGGAGGATTTTGAAAACTGTTCCGGGACCCAGGTGCTGCGTGGCTTGGTCCGCACTGGCACCCCGCAGAGGATGGGTGGGAGGTTGAGCACCATGCAACCGCCCAGATCCCCCAGTTGACCACGCTTTTAGCGGAGTTCTTTGAGCTCGACGCCACATTTTCCACGCGAATCTGGGGTGTGATGATGTGGTTGTTTTCTACCCGTTCATTGATCCTTTCGGGGTTGTAAGACCAAAGGCATGTTACTGTGTGCGAGATGTGCATCAGGAAGCAACACCATTGCCCACCACTCCCCCTTAGGAACCACCTGACACTGCAAGTTGCATGGAACCGGTTGCAAACGACTCATCATCCCTAGCTGCGAGGCGGCTGCTGTCGATGGTCATCCTACAAAATGAATTCCTTCCACAGAAACAACCTCTTTGAAACATCTTCCACATCCAGGATATACCGGGATGAATTCAAAATTCCATGCCCCAATGCGGAGTGGTTTCACTCCCCACGATGGTTTTGGTTTGTCGGACCTGCTAAACCGCGCCTCTGACTTGGTAGGATCATCAATCTCAATTGTTTGTTGAGAATTCAGCGCCAGTCACTACAGCTTTTCTTGTCAAATTCACAGTACATTTCACCAGTCACTTTCTATAAATACCTGAAGCTGCTTGATTTGGTAGGCCTCATCAAGCATCTCTTGTTCACACTGGTTGAGTGCCAGCCACTTACTCTCCCCTGAAACAATCATGGAAGTGGAACATGATGGAACTTGGCCTGTTGTTTTAGATCAGATGGTGTTCCACTTCCATGCCAATGAGTTGGAATATGTCAGAATGTATTTAGAGTGAGTTCGAGTGGAGCTTTCTTCGGCTGGTGGCCAGAGGACCGCCCTTCACACCGCCCTTCAGGCTCCTGGCAGCTGCCTTTCATGGAGCGCTTCGACCGCTTAATCTTGGGACGGCTTTGGTCCTGGGCACAGGGCTCATCGCTGCCGCTAGCGCAACAGATCAAGCACTTAGCTGCGGCCAACCAGTGGGAGGACCAGCAGATGTGGCCGGAAAACAACCATCAGCGCTACAGCAGCTGATCTATAGAATAGCAGGCCCTATTGAGAGACAGAGTATGAATTGAATCTTGATGTAAACACGGTGACCTTGGGGACCTTTTGAGCTAAGTCTTGTTCGGCATCCTGGCCTTTGGCTCCCAAGACGCGGTTGAGAGACCTGAAGTGTGGCGGCCCTGTAGTCTATGTACCACTACTAGTGGTACATGGGATAGGCATGGATGGGCTATAAGGCTCTTCAACCTCTCTTGGCCCTCCACATGCAGCATGCGCAGTCCTTTTATATATCAACTCCGGCCTTCCGCAGTTTGCAGGAGCTGCTTCGGCTCTTCAAGGGCTTAGTCGAGTGGAGCTTGCAAAGTGGCACGCCTTTGGAGTCTGCCCTCTTGACCGCCTAAGACGAGGATTCGAGCGCAGCATCAGCGCATTTGTTGTTCTCGCGAAGATCGAGCGGGACGAATCCGTTGAAAAAGCGCTGTAAAGAGTGATTCGTCGTCTGCGCCGAGCCTCTGAATAAAAAGAAGCGGGCGCACCAACGGACGTCTCAACGGCCTGCAGTCCAGTTGGCGCAGGTTGAAGGGGTTACGGGCTGGGTGTGGGTTTTAAGACGGAGACACCCAAATACTATAGCCTATAGCCCCTTCGTAGGCTGGTGATTTTTCCCAACCGACCTTGGCAGGGGGTCGTTGTGGGCTCCGTGGGGGGCTCGGTCTCCCGATGGTGAAAGACATCCGGTCCGTGTGATTCGGATAGGCATGATTTCATCCTTGGAGTGGTGCCAAAAAGCTTCTGATCGGGAACTGGCAATGAAGAGGCCCTGGTTAAGGGAATCCAAGGGCTGTGGTGGTTAGATGATTGATGGGCTTCAAAGACCATGAAAACAAGGGTTAACCTGGTAGTGTGGTGTGAAAATCCTTTGCAAAACAATATGTTCTTTGGAAAATTCCATGGCCCAGAGGCTCATGGACCCGAACCAACTGCTACCTGCTAGCTGCTACATGTGTGTTGGAGGTCACCTTGGTTTGTGAGGCTCCATTTCACCCGGACCCGAACTCGTTCGGGTCCGGGTCCCACTAAGCCAAACAGAGGTCCTTGGACTGGCTATGACGAGCCTGGTCACCGATTCGATGGGCTGAGTCAAACCCAGTCGATCCATGGCGTGGCCATGGGAGAGTTTTTGCCCATCGGAAGAGCATCAGGGCGCACCGGACCAAATCGTCGAAAGCCAAGCGCAACAAGCTAGAATCGACCAACAGATGAAACATGATCACACATCAGTCACTACCAGCATCCTCCCAACAGGTCACTGGCCACTTTTAAGTCTCGAAGCTGGTAGATCAATCCACCAATGCATTGACCAAAACCCCCTTTTCACCGTTCATCGAGCGTGCTGAACGCACGCTCGCCAGGCTCAAAGCGGCCCAGCGGAGACGGGGGTTGGAACTGGGTGGGTAGTCGGTGGCAGAATGACATGTACCTGGAGTCTCTAAGTACCTCGGAAAATGGGTACAAGTACCTGCTTTTCTAGGGTCATGTCCCATTTTCTAAGGTACTTTGGAGGGTCCAGATATAGTGATTTCAGGCTCCCCAGCAGATTAATCCTCAGGGTCAATGTTAGTTTGCGGGAGGCTAGATGGCACTCGCAACATCTCGCAACCCAAGATGTTTGGTAGATGGGTTGAGCAGAGGCCGCAACTTGCCCTCCGCGAAACAAATACAAGTGCCAGTACAGATGCCGTACTCCAAACAAAAAATAACTAACAAGACCACGTGGTGCAAGTGAATTCATATTATGATTGCCTTGCTCGGTCAGTTTTATTCACAATGCCTATATAGACACCTAGACCTTTCAGGTAAAAGGGACTTTAAAAAAGGTATCACAAGAGCTTGCTATCAGTTTAACATAATTCAACTACCTGGAGTCTCCAAGGCATCCTAGGTCCTAGGCAATGGGGCTTGCTACAGTTCCTTGTGAACAGGTACTGATAAGCCAGAACCAACAGAGGTTAAGTGACCTTATAGGACCCTACAGGAGTACCTATAGGATAGTCTAGTTCGGGTTCTTCAACCTCTGCTGGAAACTCAGACACTCCCTGGAATTGATTGAGTTTTATACCATGCAACCATGGCGGACATGAGGACCGCCTTGTTGGGCCGCAAACGGCGCCTCTTGAGGAGCCCTTCTTTCAAGCTCCCATCGGCGTCGAGGACGCAGAGTCATGAGATCACGAGTCCAGTCGTGGATCTTTCCAGTCGCTTTGCTTGGAATCCCGTCTTTCTATCCATGACTATCCTATACTGTAGGTACTCCTGTAGGGTCCTTTCAGGTCACTTAACCTCTGTTGGTGGGGTGTTGCTGTCGTTCTTCGCAGTTGCCACTCCTCCAGGACCCGTCACTCTTCGACGATGACGACGACGACGATGATGAGGATGAGGACGATGAGGGCGATGACGAGGATGAAAACAGCACCTTGGAGCGACCAAAGGCACGTTCCAAGCATCTCCATCTCCTGGGTTTCTCTACCCAGACACTCCATGTATGCCATATAACATATATGCCTACATTGGGGTGGTTTGGGGGGCCAAGGTAGGCGTATATGGCATACATGGAGTGTAGTATGGGCTAGCAGTGCCTTTCCAGACAACCATGGGCAACAATTAGAGTCCACGGAGCCGCGGACTCGACTCGCATGTAAATGTGCCGTTCCTTTTTGGGGGGAAAGAAGCCGCTGGTGAGTGACATGTCCTGTAAAGGCCACTGGGCCCCGCCTTTGATCGCCTCTTTGAGCGATGCCCAGCCACGAAGCGATTGTCTCATGGAGACATATGGAGACAAAAAACCAACCGAGGTTCTTCAGAACCCCAACGTTCGAGTATCCCAGGACTGGGTACCCCCGGTTATTGTCCGGATCCGACTCGTGACCTGGTCACTGGATACCGCTCTTGGTAGTCCTCGTGATCCCAGTCCGCTTCGTCTCCCTTCCGCTGCAAAGCCTTTTCGTCGCTCTCGAGGCGCCTCCCTGCGCGACGTCGTCGCGGGCTTCTTGAACGGGTCTGCTGGCCCGAGGGAGACGGCTGGTGGGTGGGACACAGATCGGTGGATGGAAGTAGAGTCTAAGTAGAGGCAAAGGAAGTAAGTACGTGACAGGTATTCTGGCCAGGCATGCCATGTTAGACATGAAAGGATTTAAGAGGTGGTTCAATCCAAATTGAGGGGTGTTCATGAATCAAGAGTCCACATATTTTCGTCTTTTGAGTGGAATTCAGGCGTCCAGGGGCTCAGAGACACTGGCTTCTCGACCGAAAAAGGGTGACCTTGTTCAGTCATGTTCTTTGGATTTGGATGGATTTGGGGTCATCCAAATCCAGAACAATGAGGTCCTTGACCAGAACTAGTGCCAACCTTCCACTGGGCACTGGCACTTGGTGTGATTCGGAAGCTGCAGGCCCCTCTAAAATCAAAGAACTAGCACGAAACAGAAACTGTGAAGACCTTCCACCAACACCTGTCAAAAAGCAAGTGCAGTGTCTAGTTTGCAGATCATATACCCTGTCAATTTATCTAGTTTATAGATCACTTATCTAGTTTATAAGTTCATAGAGCATGTGCGGCCCCCAAAAGTCCAGGCTGGAAACCGTTTCTTTTGACCATACCCTGTTGCCACGTCAAGAGCCGGAACAGTCACAGTCATCTCACGACGCGGCCGACGTCACGACGCGACCGACGTCACACGCCCAGGAATGGGGCTACTTATCAGGAAGACACGCGAGAGATCAGGAAGGGTGGGAGGGGAGGAGAGCGGAGGCCCACAAGATGGAGACGGGCCTAGAAGACCAGCTAGACCAGACATTTCATTACCTGGAGAGGTTCTTGGGGGTCCAATCAATTCTATCATCAATTAAATTATCTCATAATTAAATCATATTACCAGAGCTTTCTAAGGGGTTTCTATTCCAAGTTCCTTAGGGCTTTGGCGGTGTGAATGACTGATTTTGATTCTAGGCTTTGTGAAATAAGACCAGCTGCAACTTTGGGGGCGGTCATGGGCGAATGGCTTGTTTCAGCCGGCATAGGGGATCCTTCGTCGGATCAAGCGAAACACCCCTCTGAGGTATGGTGATGGGAGACACATTTTACATAGGCATGGAGCTACCAGCCGTATCTTCTGAGAAGGTGTGCGGTTCCCTAGGGTCTTACAAGTACATGACATCCATAGCGGTGTTTTGAACACCACCGGCCACAGGGTCTTGACAGGAAGACGATCGTGTCTTCATCCCCACCATACCTCGCAGGTTCAGGATTGACATGGATTAACTAATATACTACTTCTAACCCTGTTAGTCGCGATCACCGAGCAGAGTCTCATATGTTGGTCACTGCACAGCGCTCAATAGATAGAACAGCAACTGATCTCTTTGGGACAGCACGCCGAAAGATGCCAGCACCCGACTTCACAGGTGCTTCCTGGTGACAAGTCCGGTGCGCAGAAACCACCTGCGGTCGGGTCTCCAAACAGCATGGCCAGGAGGGTCCTGGTATATTTTGATATAGACATCGTTTGGGCCTGGCTATTGCACCATTTCCACTGACGCCGTCAGCCAGGCACCTTTTACCTTGGGTGGAACTGGCGCCTTGGCTCGCGCACTGCAGGGGGGAAAAGATCGGCTTGGATCACCTCCATGTCTTGCACCCCAGAACTTCCTTTTTGACTCATTTGACCCCACCTGGTATAGTCAATCCATCCACCACTACCATAGCCCAGGGGTAAGAGGAGTCACTCCACTCACCCAGACGGACATCAGACCAGTCCAGACGCAGAGTCACCGGGGGTCCGACCGTCGCGTGGGATGGTCCGGGTCTGATCCCGGCGGCGTTTGAAAGTTTCAATCACCAACTTGTTACAACCAGCGGTCACAAAGGGGTGCCGAACTTGGAGGTTAGGGGTGCCCAGAACATCCACTCACTGGATGGGACTAAACACCACCCCTTTGTGACCCCTGGAACATGGAGGTGATACCCATCCCAGCCGCTCCATGGGACTGCCATATATGCCGCCCCATTGACCCCCCAAACCACCCCAATGTAGGCATATATGGCATACATGGAGTGTCTGGGCATTGTTGATTGTTACAACACTAGTTTCAATATGTTTCAATCAAATGCTGGAGTCAATACCCAGTTGTCAAATGAGTGGGGTTCCCACCGTAGCCAAAGACCGGACACCGAGGTTTCAGGATGTTTCAACACATCTCATCCACGATTTGTCTTGTTGGCCTTGGGCGTTTCACATCATGGTGAACTTATTCAACACAGCTTATTGTGTTATTTCCTTCTTGTTACCTTATGTTTTTGTTTGGCCTTCTTGTGTTATTCCAGTATTCAACGCAGCTTATCATCTCCTGGTTGAACTTTTGGCGCGCGCTTGGTGCTGGGAAGGCCTCGACCTTCTCAAAACGCCGGTGAGCAGGGCGCAGCTTAGTCAAACGTGCGGAGCTTCTGTTGACGAGATGTGCTGTTGACTATAATTGCGCTACTTATATAGTCGTTTTAGTCAAACGTTTTCGGAAAGTCTCCCTCAGAAAAGTGTCATTGCCAGGACTTGGTCGAATCTATCGGTGTACCATCCACCTAAACCATCCTAAACCCTTGTTTGCTTGCCACGCTGGACCTCCACATTCCAATCCACACCAACTTCCTGCGGCGAACGCGCCATGTTGAACCCCCCCCAGGTCTTTGCAACAGGAAGGAGTCGGAAGGAGCAAGAGTTGCTCCCCCGCTCCCACGCATGGACCCGACGGACGGGGTCCCAAAACCCCCGAGGTTTGCGCTCCAAAGGTTAGCGTCAATGTGAAGAAGTGTCTTGGCGCAGACCCCGTCGACGCGGGTTCACGAGGTGTCTGGCGCGTTTTCTTCGTCAGATCGGGGTGGGAAGAACGAGGCTAAAGCAGGTTGGTTACGACGTCGTGACTCGACGTCGTCGTCATATCGTCATTTCCTTGATGAAAGTAAGTTGGAATTGTCCAGTATATCAGTGCTTGGGCCCACCTCCCCAATACTTGTGACTCCATGGATTCCGATGATGAAAGCTGTCAAGTTGTTTCTTGGTGTGGGTCATGATCCTGTGCAGTGAAAAGAAACCCTGATGTTCATTTGTTCCGGATTAGCTTTCTTTTTCATCCTTCCACTCGAGACCCATGCGTTGGACGTTGGGTGAACAGAAGGTGGGCACCCTTCATCTCCCTGAAACCGAGGTTGTTGGGGAGCCCATGGGAGCCCAGTGCTTTGCAACATCGGGGCAAGAGAAGGAACAAGAACATCCAAGGACCACGAGCATCTCACCATATATGCAATACCCAGACACTCCATGTATGCCATATGTGCCTACATTGACCCCCCCAAACCACCCCAATGTAGGTAATATATACCATACAGTACATGGAGTGTCTGGGATAGATAGACCCCCGAAGTATAGAAAAGATAGAAAAGTAGATCCCGACAAAAAATGTCTTGGAGACCGTGCCACTATCTATTTGGGCACGCGCACACACACACACACCTGGTCGGGGGCCCTGGTATGGTTGTGTCCCCCATGCAGCTGACACCGCCTGGATCTCCAGTCCTTAGACTGCTGAGGCGTTATCTTGAGGAGCTGAGCTATGCTTTGAGACCACAGGAGCTAAAGCCGCAGGCGCCGTGATATATGCCCGTATCGTCGGGTGGCACACATGACGAACGTGCTGCCCCAACTTTGTGTGCTTGGTTCCAATTAGTTGCCAAAAAGAGAAGGATGGGTCATGGTCTATTTCGAGAAGGCATTCAATTTGCAGATCTAATCTATTCAGAAGGCGCCACGCCCGCCATGTGTCGCATATCACACCGCGCCCATCCTCGCCCATCCTCCGATTCGCCCCCCCAACCCAGCGGAACTCGCCTTTTCGTTCAGGCACGAGAGATGTTCGTGCGCCAGGGCATGTCGCGAGGAGTGGCCTGGGAACTCGGTGCCAGAAGGTTCAGCTGTTTGGTTAGGACCTATATAGGTCAAGCAGCAAGAACCCAAAGCACTTGGGGAAGCTGAGGTGGTCAGTGAGACAGCTTCAAGGGACGCACTGCCGTGGGCCTGTGTTTTCAGCTGAAAAAGTACCCACCCAGACGCTCCAAACAGCCCTTGGTCCCTCGAAACCTAGGGATTTGAGACCCCAGACCCCTCTATATATGAGGGTCCGAAAATTGTTCATATGAGGGCCCATGAGCGTCTGGGCAGTAACCATAATTACGTGCATAATACCCTAAGAATCCGTAGGGGCCCTCCATGGCAGGGGTCGGACTCTCCATAGCAGGGGTCCAGACCCGAACCAAACCCTACGAATTTGAGGGCCCAGATTCTTATGGTAATAGGTTTCGAGGATGTTCGACGGGTGTCAAAGAGGGGAGCCCATGGAAGCCCTATCGTTGAAGCGAGGTGACATATACCATTGAGGGTCGATTGGTCCATTTGCGTCATATTCCATGGGATTCGTCATAGTATGTCATTGGTCCATTTGCGTCCATCTGGCGCATGGCGCGGATTTGGGCATGAATCTTCTATGGCTTTGGCCCGGATTTGGGGGCGTCCCATCAGATCAAAGACCTGGCACACCTTGCGGACCTTGAGGACCTGGCCGTTTTGGTTGCGCTCATGGAGTCGGACCCATGTGGCTGGACCAACAACAGGTGGCTTTTCCATGGTGCCATCCACTTTCACCTTTGGGGGAGTCTTCCTCGGAGTGCTTCGAACTGAGGTCACCGAAGCAGTTCGGCTCATCGAGCTCGGCTCCCAAGCCGGCGTGACGACGGGCGGGAGTCCCTGCAAACAACCGCCGCCCAGCTCTGCAGGTCTCCGAACTTGGTGGCATTGGAACCCGTACAGCCGGTCTCCGCAGAGGGGGACCGGTTGTTGCACCTTTCTAGCTCTACTTTTCTTGGTGGAGACTGGAGACATCTCTTTTTAAGGCTATGACTGAGCAGGCAACACCACACCATCATGTCGACACCCAATCCCAGACACTCACAAAGGCCCATCGACCGATCTACCTCATCGACCTAAACAAGACAAAACCTTCCAAAAAGTTTCAGTGGGTCCATGTTGCAAGAGTAGAGTTGGACCTGGAGTTCTTGCTCATCACCCCCTCCTTGAGGACAGGGGTTAAACCCAGTCACAGTCATCTAGACGTCCAGATGTCGCAAGCCGTCCCTCGACCCGCTCAGGACGGCGCCTTCCGCCGTGGCCGCGGCCGCCACCAACTTCCTCGGGGACTTTGTTCCTCGGATGGGGCGGCGTCACGGAGAGATGGAAAGCTAGTTCGCCCACAAGACAGATACACAAGAACAGAGGTGTGCTCTGTCACAAGCCTCGCATGTTGTCAGGGTCGGCTTCTACTACAGTACATAAGATGGACATGTACATGTCTGGTATTTCAGACATATATCGTATGTTTGTTTGGGATATGTTCGACACCTCCCGAATCCAGAAATCCAGAATAGACCTCGAAAAGAGGCACGTGGCGGTTTGAAGTCTCTGATCGCAATGAATCATAGCATTTTGTCAAATAGTGGGCTGCTGCTTGTGAGCAACAATAGGAGAACTTGTGGGTGATTACACGTTTCTGAGTAAAAGAATCTAACAAGTGGAATACCACTTGAGGAAACAGGATCCTTGACCTCCAGGCCACACCTTTGCTCCGCAAGTCTTTGCTCGCCGATGGAAACCAACACCCCACGTCATCGGGCACCGGTTTTCCGCCCTGGGTCCCGATGAACAAAAACACACATGTCACACACAATGAGTAGAACGAGTGTGGGTTTGCCAAATTGGTGGAAGTTCAGCCGGGCTCGGTGTTGAGGTGAATGAACTCGTTTCGTCCTTTTTGAAGCCTCGCGGGGGTGAATGTTGAACGGTCAATGCTTCTTTCCCAGGTGTTGAAGCCACAACAACAGCAGCGCCTTGAAAAGACATACTATCTTCAGCCAGCGCCGATTGACCTTGACCATAGAGATCTAATGTTTATCCTGCTGACTGGCTGAAGCGCGGCCCACTGCATCAGTTCAACAGTCGCTCATGATTGAGTATCGCAAGCCGCGTCGCAACCGCCTCACCAGCGCTACACAACTCCATCGCATCCATCGGTGGATCACGGCATTCTCGTCGCCCAGGCGTTCAATTCCGACATGGGCTCCAGGGAGGTCCTCAAGGTGCGGACCAGCACGAAGAATCTCCCGTTCCGCAGTGCTGAAGGAGTGATTTTTGGGGGTGGCAATGAGATGCGAAGGAAGATGAAGGAAGACCATGTTCTGAGTTCATCGACCTTAAAGTGGCCAAGGACGTAAGTACGGCACCGTCGGACGCACCAAACCACCAGCTTATTAGAGCTTCTTTGGATGCTGCTTAGAGCGCATGTAGACGTCTTCCAGGGTTGAGCGGCGCGAACGACCAACGACCTGCGCAGGTCTTCGATCGCATTGCGGATCGCTTTCAGCTCCTCTTCGCCTCCTCTTCGGACAAGGCGCGTCGAGACCGGACATATACCGGATAGAACCTGAATGACCTCTATTTTGGACCAGAAGCCAGAAACCACCCAAAAGATGGTCTTTTCCTATCCAAACAGAGGTCATGTCTGGGTTCTAGGTGGAGAGAGAGAGAGAGAGAGAGATTGAATTAGATTGATATGAGTCATATGAGCCAGAATCATCGCGGTTCCCTTGCAAACCCAGCATCCTCCGGGCACAGTGGAGGCGGATCCGTCCTCCGGTGCAGGTGTCTTTGATGATCTCAGAGGATTGGCTCCTACAGGCCGCCTGAGACGGGGGACCGGACTGAACCGCGCTGTGGGACCGTCCGCGCTGCGAAAGCGCCCGTGCACCGGTAGAGAACTGGACGGATGGAGGAGGATGCGGAAGAAACGAGCGACTTGGGTGAAGTGGGGCCGTTGTTGCTCCGCCAAATGCTCCTCAGCTTGATGTCGGTGCTCCTCCTCAAGCTCGTGTTCCGGCTGTTCGCGGCCCTCTTGCCGCATCCCTGCATTTGCTCAGTTGCTGACAATCAATTGTGACCAGTCAAATTGCTGGACAGTTGAAGTATTCACCTAGGCCAGCCCGCCTGGAGAGTACAGATCCACCGACTTGGATCATGAGAGTAAAGGCTGGGTGATGAGGCTTGGCCCACCAAGGGTTCTGCATTTCGGCGGAGGCAGACTTCCATTGTCGGTGAAACTAATGAGTACTGCCGGACGTGGACCCCAACAGAAAGTGTTGCAGATAAAGAGAGTTTTGGAGCCAGTGCGCTTTGGTTCAGCGTTCAGTGATTCAGCTTTGATTCAGCTTTTCAACGGAAGGGATCGGCTAAGTGGATTATGTCTCAATGTTGAAGACTTTTTGATGATGTCACTGAGACTCAGCCAAACAGTGTCTCATTGTGAACCTTTGGCGCTCCTTTGTTTGTACCGTCCCAAGGGTTCACCAGCGAGGGTGAGTCCGAGAACCCAACTGTGATGTCCATCTCAGAAATCAAGCTGAAAGATGTCAACAACCGTTTGCCTGAGTAAGACCCATGGATTCAATATGATTCAATCCCCTACTCTCTTTTTGATGATAGTTACAGCAATACCAGACGAACGAGCGCTCAAAGACCTGAGGCCTTCCAAACGGAGTCCACTGAGAGGAACGGCGAGGGAGTCTGCTGAACAGTATGGTTTAAATCAGCAAAAGGCTTGTTAAACGTTTGGATGATCAGTCAATGTCCCACTCTGCGACCTAGCTTTGTTGAACTGGGGCAGTCACAGAGTGTCCAGTTCCCGCGCACTAATTTGGTACAGTGCAATAGGTAGAATAGAATAGCAAAAGGCATTGTCCCTTCAAACGGGAGGTGACACACACACACACACACACTACAATCACTTCCATTGTCCCCGTCCCTCTCTTGCACTGACCACTGAACACGGTCACTTTGCCCTTGCAGCTACCGTCCTGTCGCTGCGCTACACGACAAGCAACACCTGCTGAGGACTGACTCTTGGCTATTGCCATACGACGGACGTGAGACGCAGGACGCGGGACGGCAAGATGTCAGGGTTTTGCCTTTGCGTTGTTTGTATACAGCCCTTTGTGCTGCACGACCATGCAATGCTACAGCCTTGAGACCAACAGTAGACATTGGTTGTAGTTGTAATTATTCAATTTAAGGATTGGAGGGTCCTGCCCCCTCCAGAGGATTCCGGTCCGGCCCCTACTGAACGGAGGCACTGGAATTGCTGAAGATACTGTCGTGAGTGTGGTCTTCAAGCCAAGCATGGTGATATGATCCCACAAGGATGCCGTCACAAGTCTAGGTGGCGTCATTGACTCGGAACTCCTGCTTGCTGTCGAAATCCCAAGTGACGAATCAAGTTGGTCAAAGGGCGTTCGCGGATTGCGACTGCTTAGCCACGTTGGCCATCCCAGACGTCCGTGACGCGGCAAGTATGCCTTTCGGAACTGCTGCTCATTGGTGAGCTTGATGATCCCAAACTCAGTAATTAACCCACATTGCGTTGTTTGCCTTTAAGGGTTGCAGCTCTTGCTCTTCGTCTAACTTGACCATCCCGCACTGTGTGACGCATTGAGCCTTTCAGGGTTAGTGAGCCATCAACAACATCAACAGACCCACATTGGGAAGGGTGCCTTTGAGAAATGCAGCCTCTTTAGCGAACTTGGCCATCTGAGACAGTGAATCTTGCTTTTGGTTGCAGAGCTGTGGCCAACTTCATCCCAAACTCAGTAACCCACACTGGGAATCATGCCTTTGGGAATTGCAGCTGTTTGGTTTTGACATTTGTCGACACTACCAAGTCTGAGAGAAATGCGTTGCAAGGCTGCCGGCAGATAGCCAAAGAATGCACATGTTCATGCTGCGAACACAGCTGGTTTGGGGATGGTTGGGTTTGCCCCCAATGGCCAGCTATGAATCACATTAAATCACCACTGCAAGCCACTGACCTGCGGAGAACGGACGAGTTTCGACCAGCTGAAAAAGAGTCGACGAGACTCGCGAATGACCGCGTGTTGGGATTCTGCACGTCACGTCCCCAAGGTCATTCGCAGGAACCCCACCCAGGTGGGCCATGTTTCTCATGGCCCGGAACAAATCAATCACCTAGCAAGGACGCTACGAACGGAGCATTCTGGGCATCGCTACTAGGAACAAGAAGCTACGTTCGGGGCTCCTGGCCGTACTACTAGGAGCAAGAAGCAAGAAGACTCAGCAAAACATGAAAAGTGTTCCTAAATCTCAAAAGTTGCGTTTCCCAGAAAAAGCACTTATGCTTGGAAAGACAGTTATTTGGCAACATTAGGAAGTTGTAGGTTAAGCCCTAAGCTCTTTTCAGGGGATTCTGCACCCCCATCCCGAGTCGTGGGTGGCCCTTCTCGCGGGACTTCTTCACCTCCAAAGATCCGAAGATCCTGGGGGGTACCTGGCACCCTATCCCAGACACGACCTGTCTGGGACTGCCATAGATCTGCCGCCCCAGACAGACCCCCCCCAATAGCACCACCACCCCTGGCCGTTTTGATCTAAGGCCGTCCGGACTGGCAGTCCCATGGGTCGGTGTTTGGGCCAATGGAAACCCATGAAGCATCGCAAGCCTCCGTGCTTTCGATCTCTTTGGGGCGGCGGTGTCCCGCTGTCGACTGCGTGATCGTCGACTGCCTTGACCGACCGCGTGGCGGTGTGAACCGGTCCGACCGTGACGGTGTGAACCGGTCGCGGTGTGACCTGGGGTGCCATGACTCACCTCACCAGCTTCACAAGTAACTAGATCCCAGACGCGACCTGTTTGGGACTGCCATATATGCCGATCAGGGATGGTATTGGGGTCTTTTTGGGGTGGCATACATGGCAGTCGCATGGAGTTTTTGGGATTATAGGTACGTCATTCACAGTCCTTATGACCTATAACAGATTCCATAGAATAATCACTTAAGAACGAACTATCATCATCCACGAACTATTCTCCGTGATAGGAGAATATCCAACCGGCCGGTGTTAATGTTACTCATGTTGCTCCTGCTTCGGCCCGCTTGTTACACCCTGGAAGACTAACATGGAACCTGAAAATCCCTGGTTGGTAGAGGAAAATAGTCTTCCATGGGACCATTGTCAGGGTCTATGTAAGTTTTCGGGAGTGTAGAACACTGTCTTCGTCCAGATGAGCACCGCCCGTGACCCACGGAGGCAGCGATCCTCCTGTGCGTGAACATCGCGGCCACCTGTCAGGGATCCTCAGGTGACAACGCGTGTTTTTTGGAGCCCTCTTTTTCCTTCCAAGAGAGGTCAAGTGACCTTATAGGACCTCACTGGGCTACCTATGGGATAGTCTATAGGGTCATTCAACCTCTGTTGGTTTGTCCGCTTATTCTCCAGTTTGGGCCACCACTGGTTTACAAGGACACCCAAAACCAGGTCCACCATTGACCAGATAGCGTCGATGATGCAAGGCGAGGATGGGGTCCTGTGTTCTTCTTCTCCCAAGAAGTGGGGAGAAAGACTCTCAGGGGTGATGTTTCCAAGAGAATTGGCCACACTAAGAATCCAGGCCCATTCCGCAACACATAGGGCATAGGGTTTGGATCGGGCCCGTTTTCCCCTGCCATGGAGGGCCCAAAGATTCTTAGTGCAAGGAGATTCTGATAAGCAGAGTTCGATGATGTTTGATGAAGGGAAGCACACTTTACTCCGACGAAGCGATGAAGGCAGGGATCAGATGACTTGGGGAAAGTGTTGCACCATCTGCGGCACGGCATCTTTGCCACCATACAGAACGCAGTCATAAAAGCTCAGTTCCTGCAGAGGAACCTGACAAAGCGACGTTACGATCCTGAGTCACGTAATTTTACGACGCAACATGAGGCCAACTGGGCGATGCCAAAAAAGATCAAACAACCAGGAGTCACGTTCGACGGGGTGCCGATATATTGGAGGTAGTCCGGGTGCCCCTGTCACCTGCACTCACTGGATGGGACCAAACACCACAGCACGGGGCCCTGGAATATATCCCAGACACTCCATGGGACTGCCAAAACCACCCAAAACCACCCCAACTGATCGGCATATATGGCAGTCCATGGAGTGTCTGGGTATGTTTGTTCTATTTTGTTCTGATGTTGCTTGAGTCAATGCGAAAAGAAAATTCGCATTACCGTGTGGTGTTGGTGTTGCGTTACGGGCAACAGGCGATTGTTTTTCATTCAGCATGCTGGGGCCCTTGGATTCAAAAGAACGCGCACAATGCATGGTAACGTGCACATTTAATACAATCATTGTTTACCATCATTGTTGTATGTTTTTCCCCACCTGTCAGGTGAGGGTTGTCATGGTGGGGATCACTCAAAGTAAAGTACAATTTGTTTTTGTGTATTTTTGTCAATGGCCTTTCTATGTTATAGACACGACGTTCGATTAGCACTTCAACGGCACCTCTTTATACCCGGTGCATGGAGCGCTAGTTAAGTGATCATGTTCAACAAGGGCGTTTTGCTGGGTCATGAAAGATAAGACATTTGGAATGCCGTTTTATAGAGACGTTGGTTTGCTGCTTGTATAATGTTGTATCCAGAAACATAAGTCAAGAGGACACCAACATAAGAGAATAGACAGTCAATAAACACCACTGTGACTGTCACCACATTATACTTTATAATATAATACAAAGGTTTTGGTTTCAGTCTTCCCCTTGTTTCATTCTCTGTTTTGGGGATTGCCCCGTGTCTTTGTGTCTAGTCCCGAAAGGGATGCTGGAACACGTCACGAGGAGGAGTCTCCCCAGTGCCCCGGTTTCGGCGGTCCCCCCGGACTACAGATTAGGGGCAGACTAGGACACTGAAAAACGACACATCAATATCTGAACTTGTTCTGGTCAGACCCGCTTGCCAGAATTGTTTGTTGCTTGCGCTTTGTCGCCTCATTTTCTGGATTTACGATGATTTACGGGGTTGGGCATGTTGTAGAGAGCCGAGGTTTGACTGATTATCGATCGAGAGAGTGAGGCGTGAAAACCATGGAGCATCCTACGCTTTGTGAAGCATCCTACTTTATATTCACCGGTATGAAAACACATCAAAACCACAAATGTCGCTTCTTGGTTCGGGAGTCCGCACTTACACCCTGGGTTTGTTTGGATTGGGCACTGGAGATCCACTCATGAAGCGATCTCAGGATCACCCAGGAGATGCAAGGAGAATGCAAGATCCAAGATGCCAATATATGACTCTCCAACCAACTGGCATAGAGGCTTGCCCAAAGAGATCAAAATTGGTGAGGTTTTGGACTGTGCTACTAGTTTTTGTTGAGTTTTGAACACCGTGCACTCGCGACCTGGTCGCTTGAGAGAGGTGTGACCGAATGCCAGAGATCACTGAATCCGAATTCATGCCCTGTGTCAGAGATTGGTGGTGAACAGGTCCTGGCCAATTGTGCTTGAGAGGTTTGATGGCGCAACCCCTAAGATGTTCTTTATATAACCTAGAACCTGAATGACCTCTATTTTTGACCAGAAACCACCCAAGAGATGGTCTTTTCCTATCAAAACACCGGTCATGTTTGGGTTCTAGGTATAGTCCCATAGATGTCCATAGTGAACGACCAACCTCGGGAACCAGCGCAGACGTGCCACCGAACCGACACCGAAGTCGGACCGACCTGACGCCTGACTCCTGGGGGCGAAGCCGTTTTGAGGCACGAAGCACTTCAGGTCGGACCTGAAAGCCCACAGCCGAAGGAAGTCCTGCCATTTCCTTTGGTTTCATGTTGTGAAGGACCAGTCGCCTTCGCTGAGTTTCATGTGTTGACATAGGTCGGTGGGGATGAAAGACTCATGCACCAGCCAGATCGGACCCTCCCAGAACAACTTGAAGACGTAGCCTCACGCGTAGCCTCACGTGTACCCAGGTATGTTTCAAGCCTTTGACAGGCAAACATGGCATCCAAAGAAGAGTCAGCTCTGATTCACCGAGCCTGTCGTGTCACGCCCTCGCCCTAGAACCCTATAGAACGACGCAGCTGACCGCCCTCTGCAGCCTCACGCCCTCGGACCCCGGTCCAGTCGGCGACTTCGGACCTGCCACGATCAGGTCCTGCAGGGCACATGAAACTCGTGCGCTTGGCTTGGGGTCCCGAGAGGGATGGCGATGGCGGGAGAAAGGATGTGTGTGTATTCTTTTCTTTTCCGGGGGCAGCTGCTGCAGCCTGCAACAAAAACCATGTGATGCGTTCCTTGTGGGGTCTGGAATTCTTATGAAGGTTGCTGAGTTGGTAGTCGAGTTGGTCTATCTTGGTCTCAGAATGCGTCCCCGACCACATCAAGACTCATGGCTTTCCAATGTCCCTTTCCCAGACAATCCATCCCTGGTACCCCTGAAGAGTGATAATTATCACTCCGTTTTGTAATTATCAATCTTTTGGACAGTGGTGTGACAAAAAGATTGATAATTACAAAACGGAGTGATAATTATCACTCTTCAGGGGTACCAGGTCCACTATCATGCATGGCATATTTACATACATTGGGGTGGTTTCAGGGGTCAATGTAGGCAAATATGGCATCCGAACTTAGTTGCTCAGCACCTTAGTGGAGGTCACCTCAGTGGTGGTCAGAACCTTAGCAGAATTCCAGTTGGGATGCACGTCACATGGTTGTTGTTGTTTTTTTCCAGCTTCTTTCTTAATTGGAATTCTGGCACGCGCTCGTCTTCGTGACACACTCTCAACGATGCTTAACCCCCCACCCAATGAGTAATCGGACGGTGAAACCTTTGGATCTTCACAAGTAGAGCAACAGAGCACCTTTTGGTTTGAAGAGATTTGGCTGGTCAACCACGTTACCACATGAAGAAAGAAACAGCAGGGTAGCCGGACACGATATCCATCTTGTGGCTCGACTGATTTGGACTCGCCCTCCGACCCAGGTGCAGCCAGTTTGCCTGAAAATCCTCCAAAGCCCACAGGCGTGGCTGACTTCTAGCAGCATTTGCCGGTGCTGGGCATGTTTTTTCTTCGGGGTGGGTGGGGGGGGCTTGGACCCAACATGACCCAACTACGTGGTGCATTTGCTTTTTTGGGGAGGTTGCTGGTATAACACGGTGCGACAGACTGGGCCATGCCGTCAGGTAGGACACAACAGGCATAAAGTAGGAGTCGCGCGGGATGTGTGAACTATTGTCAGTATACCTTGACTCTCCGAAGGTTCCAAAGGTCAAAGTACCTTAGAAAATGAGACATGACCCTATAACAACAGGTACTCATACTAATTTTCAGAGGTACTTTGAGACTCCAGGTGCATTCGATTTGCAGGAGCACTTAGTACTTGTCGCATTCAACATGCAGTTTTGCACATCTCTTGCATTCGATTTCTCCATCACTTCTTCAAGGTGTTTCCACTGGTGCTTCCTTCTTCCTTGTGTTGTGTTGGCTTGCCCTGCTTGCATTGTGGTCTTTGGACTGGACTTCATTGCTCAATCCATCCCACGTCTTGGTGGATTTGATCCGACGACCTAAGGGTGGCGTGCCATGACGTTGTCAGGTCCCTTGAGGGATAGGGGGTCCATGGATCATGACCTGCCCAGGACAAGTGGATATAGAACCTTTAAAAGATGTACTTTTCTCCTATATATAGATCCCTGAATCGGGCTGTGGCATGGACTGTGCGCAAGTCGCGCTGTACCTGGATGTTCCAACTATGCAACATGTTTGCCATGGCCTGGACCGGCTTTACAGATCCCTAAAGGCATCACATATCTATGCACAGTTGGAAGATCATCCATATAGGTATCATTATCCTGTTTGGGTGTCCTGGTTGAGCTATACCCTGCACCCAAAACAAACGGAAACCTCCACATCACGTCTGCAGGTCCAGGTCTCAACTGGGAAGCCTCGACAGCCGCTACTCCAGCTCATGCGCCTGGTCGGCCAGGTGGGCGACAAGCTTCGCGGGAACACCATTCTGTTGCTGGTCAGGGGCCTTGGTCAGGCCGTGGGGTCGTGCGATCGGCGGTAGGTGTAGGTCCAAGAGAAACGAGGACAGGGAGCCTTTTGGAGGCCGAATAGAGTCCGAAGCAAAGCCAACGAGTGTTTGAATTCCTTCCACCTATGTACCTTCGAAGGTACTGGGACCCTCCAAACCTATAACAGTGTCTCCAATCACCGTCTCAGAGGGCACG
Organism: Durusdinium trenchii; assembly: GCA_963970005.1. NCBI lineage: Eukaryota > Dinophyceae > Suessiales > Symbiodiniaceae > Durusdinium > Durusdinium trenchii. The sequence goes on from CAXAMN010026139.1 coordinate 901,343, forward strand.
TGGATCCCTATAAGGGTATGAAAATAGCCCCTCACTTAGCTCCTCTTCCAATCACCGTCTCAGAGGGTATGTGAAGGTGGGATTCCTAGGGTTAAAAAAACACATGGCGTGTGCGGCGTGTCGCTCCTGGTGTTTCTGGCAAGAGTGGTGGTCGTTCTCGTATAGGTGGGTTACAGTTCAGAAAACTATCCCCAAAATGACCTTGAGTACCGAACATGTGTTCTTCAAATAATTGGGACAATTCAGGTGCCCAAGCTTCTTGGCCGCCAGCTTGGTCAGACCAGGGAACTGTTCCAATATTGAATTTTCACCTTCGATTGCTTGTCCAGCCTCGGCCTAGCTTGCCACACAGAGTCCTGGCACCCCTCCGACATGTTCTTTGCATCGAAGCTCAGCGGTGTTCGTGAAGCGGCTGCCAGCTTTGGCTGACATCGAAGCTCAGGAAGTAGCTTGCCATTCCCGGAAGGCCCAACACCGTACATCATGGATATCCAGTGATTGGCTGGGTGAACCGAGACACATGGAGACAAAAGTTAAATGATACCAAATGGAACAAGCACATACCTGGACCTTCCAACTACCAATAAATATACAGGGCTGGTTGTTTTGGTTCTATTTTCGTTGTGTTTTTGTGTTGCATTCATTTTGCAGATGTGTGCATGGTCATTTGCAGGTTTACATCCTTTGGCGTCGCATTTTATTGGCGCTCATGGGCAGATGGTTTTCTTTTCGACCCCAAACCGACCATTCGGAAACCCCGTTCGGATCCTCCTCGTTGGCGGCCGGGCCCGATGGAGCTGCTTTCCTCGTCGCCGACGCCTCGAAAGGATGTCCGCTGAGGCGAATCTCTCCATGACGGTGCTCAACCAGCTCCGGGAGTTACAAGTGGCCGGGGGACACGAGCGACGTTCATCGCACGAGCCCGGCTCGCGCGAGCGACTGGGGGACGGGGGGTGGTTGGTTGGGGTGCGGGACATGGACGGACCTGGACATCGAAACCATGGTCCACCATATTCCACACGGTCACGACCCGAACAGGGGGGGGGTCCGAATGCAGACCAGTTCGGAAGGGATCCGAATGCAGGGCGTTGATGGTGGAGGGACAGATGATCCGCAGGTCCGCAAGAACCCAAGACTGGGTTTGACATGGCCTTTTAGACCCGAAAAAGGTGATCATTGAATATCCTTTACTTCGGTGATGCCAAATAGTAGTGTATAGTAAGCTGCAGTGACTTAAATATTCTCTAATGCCCCTGAGGTTATTCTATATATATAGTGGAAACACTTATAAAGAATAATATTGTTTGGGTATGGAGAAAAATTCCTGTTTGTTGTCAACTTGAGAAGTGATATAGAGTTCAGAGAGTTTTTTTTCACAACCATTGCCACTTAGGCTTTGTAACTGCCTTTGGTACGTGTACTGTGTGCCTGAAGAAACACCAATGTCAATTGCACTCTCAGCTGATCTTTTGTTGCCACTACTGCTCCAAAAGGGAGCATTGAATCCATATACGCAAGTATGACATATTGCAGGACTACAATCATGGGTGGGAAAGGTAGCGCGCAGTGAATTTGAGGTAAGTATGCTGAATATTCTATCCGTTAACTTCTAGAAATTATTCTATGTGTTTCCTAATGCACTGACGCACCTTAATCAATATTATATTTGCTTGCAGGTTACTATACTCGAACTGGACTTCTGTCGTCAGCCATGTCTAGTTCCGAGTGGTCGTTCTTGGGTTTGACATGCCGTTCGTGGCTCGTTGGATGGGCCCCCACAGCTGCCGCAGCTCTCCCCGCGACCACCTCACCACCTCGCCGACTGCCGACGGCCGACGAGCTCAGCCGAGGCCAAGGTGTTGCTTCAGCTCGTGGAGAACCGAAGCATCTCCGAGCAAGGAAAAAGCGTCGCGGAGCCCGGGAGCCCTAGTGAGCCCCAAACACGACTGGCCCCAAACACGTGTGAAACGGGCCGGTGAGCATGAGGGATGATAGGGAGGAGGGCGGATCTGGTGATGCTTGAGAGATTTTATGGGATTTTAAATTGTATTTGACTCATTTGACCTATAGATATCCCCCCGTGCAGATCAACATGGACTCTCACAACCACTGGCTTGTAGAGGAACAGGGTTTTTCACTGGGTCATTTTCAGCGTCCATGTGAGTTTGCAGCGACGGCGCCGGCGGATGTTTGGACCTAAAAGGGCCAAAACATCCTATGAAGAGTTTCGGAGGTGAACCGTCATTGACTTTGTAAAACTCTGTAATCACTGTGTGTGGCGATAGGGGAGATCCAAAAGAGCGACACCTGTTCCAGGAATGTGTCATCTCCCTCTCCCAATGATATGTTGACATATGTTTTGGAAAATGTGTGGTTTTTTTTCTTCTAGAGCGATGCCAAAACCAATACCAAACGATACCTGGAGCGAGTCGCCTCAGTCCAGTCCTAGCCCCGTGCGCAGAGCCAGACCTCAGACTAACTCCACTAGCACTTCCTGCCACATAGCAAAGAACTGGTCAAAGGCCTTTGTAAGGCTTGCTTACATGTGGGAGCTTGCAAGAGGATCCACAAAGAATCCGGTTGAGAGAGACTGTAGGTTTTCTTGATTTTGTATTGGGACTGTGTGGAGCGATAAGGCGATAGGGAACCTTGAAGAACGATACCATGGCAGCAGAATGACTAGCAGCATGTTTTGACCTCCGCACACATGACACCTACTCCTTTGCAGGTTGACATGGAACTCCAAAACCATATTGGGTTGTAGAGGAAAATGGTCTTCCTCCGGTCACTTCTCAGGTTCCATGTTAGTTTGCGGGTGGTATATTACCATACATGGAGTGCCTGGGCCAGAATCACATGACGGTGCTTCTTCCCTGCAGCCGGCCACAACGAGGTCCGTGATCATCTTCTTGCACGGTGAGGAACAATGCCCACAGGCGGTCGTTGGTCCGCGTCCCACGTCGGGTCGCGGGTCGCGGTCGTGGGCTGGTCGCGGTCGTCGGGTGACCCGGGTGAGTCGAGAAGAATCACCTGGTTGGTGCGATAGTTTGCAACCTTTTGAGGGGTGCCCTTGATGGTTTTCTGCTAATATATTGGGCGTCCCTGACCCAGGGTCTCCTCAACCAACAAAGCCTAACAAAGCTTATATATATATATATTATGTGTAGTGAATTGCAAGAATCCTTTGCCGAAAAAGATGGGTTTCCCGCATCCTTAAGCAAATCCAAGGATAGATGGAGATGTTGGTGCAACTGCTTTGACCTGCCAACCTCCGACGAATTCCATTCCATGTTGAACATGCAATCATCACTACCCGTGGTTTCAGAGTAGATGGCACAACCCCCAAGATTACTTTTTGATGGGGTTCAGAGAAACTTACCACCCAACTCGGACATTCGTGCCATTTACTCTGCAAACACCATGCAGTTGAGCCTTCCAGGTAGGTTGTGTCCAAAATATCCGGGCTTTGACCCGCAGCCATCGAATTGATCAGACTGTATATACACCTCCTAGCGATCCAAGTGCCTCTCAGAAGGTGATTGGAGACACTGTTATGTAGATTTGGAGGTTCCAAGTACCTTCTGAGAAGGTACGACTGAATCCGTAGGGATTTTGGACTCACTAACATGGAAGTGAACCATGGGCGCCTGGATGACCATTTTCCACTTCTATGTGACTAAATTCGGGAGTACTGCATTCAGGCTGATTGAAGGGTACCACCAACAGATGATTCAGGTCGCTCCATGACCAGCGGCAGGTGGACTTGTTAATGGAGAGGTCCGTGGTGTCCAATTATTGCATTCCCATCATGGCAACTTGGATGCACTGGAAGTGACGTGCCTGGAAGTGTTTGGAGGATGATGAAAGGAACGTGGCTAGACTAGGACATGCGGATTTTGCATGATTTTGCTACCCGGGCGACGCACTTGTTGAATTGGGAGCGGGGAAGCTTGACAACACCTCCTGCACGAAGTAGGAAAGAACAACGACACACTCGGTTCAGTTTGCAGTTTTAGGCGTGCACTCCTGCCAAGTGGCTTGTTTTCACGAACGCTTGCCGGTTGCAAGGTTTCTTCACGCAAGTCGTCAGTCAAAAGCAAGCTCCCTATTCCCTGCACCACGATGTGGACTGCGGAGCTCGAGAGCTCCTGCGGAGGCCCACACGCTGAAGGGCACGGAGTTTCGTTCGGGGCCCTCGGTGGAGAACAGGATGGACAGACGAGCAATACAAGATAGGAATGAGAGATAGCATGTTCTTGTGCATCGTGACGGTGTAGCAAGTTCTCGTGCCTTGTTCATGAAGTACTGCAATGTCAGGAAGATAAGTCAGAGAGAGTAAGAGGTTCTGAAGACCTGTGATACTGAATTCTGATGATCTCCCATCAGTTTCTGGACCCTCCACCTTGGAAAATTGGACATGATCCTTCAGAGGCACTTTGAAACTCCAGGTGGTTGAATGCCACCTGTAAAAACCTGTTCTTTGCCCCCAACCCTTGTGAAACCGAGGAGATGGTGGTTTTTGTCCACCCTACTTCACTGAACAACGTGCCAGAAGGAAGGAACATGCTGCCAAGAGGTTCCAATGCCTGTGAGGCTGTTGTATTACCCAGACGCTCCATGTATGCCATATATGCCTACATTGGGGTGGTTTGGGGGGGGCCAATGGCATACATGGTGTGTTTGGGTTTTATATCAGATCCTGTTCAGTCAGACCTCGCGCAGATTCTCCATTTCAGCCGCCAAGTGATTGCCAACAGAGGTTGAATGAGCCGAACTAGACTAGTGACTATCCCATAGGTGCCCCAGTAGGGTCCTAGTTCAGGTCACTTAACCTCTCTTGGTGTGTTCAGAACGTCGCCCAGGTGGCATGTTCCCGCACCTTCTCTACAGCGCAAAGCTGTTTCAGGTCCTGTCAAGGCGTGGTTCACTGGTGAGGGCGTTCAAAGGGCGTGGCTCCGTGTGGAACAGGAGATCGGTGCTTGGCCCCCCTTGCCAGGAATAGAGACCTTCTACCTAGCACTTCCACTTCCAACGGGTGCCCTGTTTGGAGACCTTTAAGTAGGGTATAGGGTAGCCTACTGGACACCCAAACAGGATGATCCTGGTAGGAATTGAATTGGTGAAGGAGGGAATGCAAGGTAGCTGGTTGTGAGAGTGGTTGAGAGTGGTTCGATGGCACTGGCACCCCAAGAGGTCTTAGACCGATGGATGTCCATCTATATAAACCACCCAACTTGATCAACTTGGACATGTTGTGCCGCTGGTTGTTCTCTGAAAGTACGTCCTTTATCCTTGAAGTCCTGGAAGTCGTACAGGAGTGAAGGAAGAAGAAGCCCTACCATGCCCTACTTGTCCAGGATTTCCTTTAAGACTCCCCTCCATTCATGCTGCGGTGATAGGTGGGGTCGGTCCTCGCTGCTGAGAACCAAAGGCTTTTAGGAGGATTGCTTTCGCCACAGAACGGGAACAGTTTGCAACGAGGTGAACCTTAAGATACCGAAAATAAGTGAACCGTGAGCTTCCGCGGTTTTTTTCCAGGGAGTCACGGTGTCAACTGGGGGAAGTGGTTGGTCAGTGGGGATCTGGGACCCCCACGATGTTCTTCAGTCGACGTTGATGCCGCCTCTCTGAGTCCAGTCCAGTCCAGGTGCCGAGTCTATGCCGAAAAGCTGCTGAAAGAGCAGGACAGGGTCCGAACCCCTAGTGACCACCATTGACGCGCCTGGCACGGTCGGGTTTTGAGAGGACACGGCGGACACGGCGAGGCACCCATGGTGGCGAATTGGTTTGAGGGAACATCTGCAGGAAAGGCATAGTTTGGAGGAAGAAAACCTACCTGGACCTTCGGTGTCCAGGCTGGAGGTCCATTAGTGTGGGGCTTCCAGCCAGGTGACCCCGAGTTCGGAAGGTGCTGAGGTGGTTTCCTGCAGATGTTCTTTGAAACCAAGTCATTGTGACTTGCTGCCTCCAAACAAATCCTTTTCGAAGGCGCATCGCTTCGTGGTGGAAAGTCGTTTTCTGAGCGAAGAAGGCGTCGCTTCGCTGGGGCGTTCAGCGGGTTTGTTCGCAGCAGTTGGGTCCCGCGCTTGGCGCGCCACTCGTAGCACAACGGCCACTCGGGGTTTTTTGCCGAGAAGACGATGGTCAATGCCCCTAGTGGCTTGAAGACGTGGAGGAGCACCATGCCCCTAGCGGCCTAAGTAGAGCGGTGAGTGGCACGCCTATAGAGTCCGGTGTAAGTTTTGAGCGAGCGCTGCTGTTTCTAGATGGACCTCCCGACTCACCCTGGATCCTGTAAAAGTCAGAGAGCCCCGCTTGACAGTTTGGATTTCTTAGGGTAGTCCCCATACTTGATGAATTTAAACATCACCCATTCATGCAAATCCAACATAAAACAAAAAACTAACAGCAGATGATATTACAGTATACATGTGCATTTTATACAATTATTGTTCATATATACAATTCTTACACATACAATGAGGTATAATGAGGTATAGTTATATACGTGCTTGGGACCCTCTTGAGACCTTAGGGACCTCGGCATGGCTTGGCATGGGCTTTCCGCCTCACCCAGGTGGTTCCATTGCTGCTGAGAGCGGTGAATCCCAATGGACCGCCACCCCGCGTGCGGAACGCCCGGGGGAAGACCTCCGTTTTCTTTGGTTTTGCGAGCAAAGCTTGGGGGTCGGATCGGACGAGATGAGTTGATGTTTGGATTTACCTCATAGTTTTTGGAGTGTTTTGGAGACAGATGAATAACGCCCCCCCCATTTGACTTGGACATGCTCATATCTCTTCATCTGTGTGTTCTTTGGAATCGAGTCCACGTCATCGCTTGGAATCCAAGAACATGTTTGATTCTTTGATAGCAACGGTTTGTAGTCTTCGAAAGCGATGTTTCGGGGGTTGCTTCGGCCCCCCTGAGACGTCGACCAGGGATGAGCCGGTCTGAGACATGTTGAGACAGGGTCTGAGACGTTTGATGCAAGCGACCATCAAGTCGCCACTCCTTTGGGGAGATATTGCTCCCTACCTATTAGGCTCCACAAACCATCAAAAACCGGGCTTTCACTAGCAGAAGACATGGTTTTGGTGTGTGGAAGCAAGGGAACACCGTTGTTTTTCATGGATTTGAGGGCCACTAGTAGGGATGATGGGTCTGAAGAATGGACCTAAATAGCAGCCGTGAGACCATTGGCCTAATCGAATCATCCGCATGGAACTGGTGTGAACTAATCTGACGTCGATGAACTGGACAAAGAACTTGTGACGTTGATGAACGAGACCATTTGAGACCCTTCCAATAGGATTTACGATGGTCAATCAGCTAAACTGACGAAGCAGTGGGTCTTGCAGCATCTTGCCTGGCTTCTTAGGGGTTTTCTGAGGACTCGAGGTGCAAACCGGTACACGGCCTGGAATCTTCATGAAAGTGGTTTTCCCACCACGCGTTCCATCCAGCTCCGGGTGGTTCGGAAAAGGGTCATGACCCCTTCATCGGGGCCCATGCGGCCTTGCCACGTCACGATGAGAATTTTGAGAGTGTATCTCCACCCATGACCATCCTCTTTGGGTGTCCTGGCTGGACTACCCTGCACTACGTCCGGGGATCTCTAGACAGGACACCCAGACAGTCCAGGACACCCTCCACATGTGATTCTGGGGCTGTCGACGTTGGTCCGGCGGAGCAAGCAGTCGCCGGTCGTTCCGGGTGCCAACAAACCGAGCAGCAACCGCCAGGGTCGACGTTGGTCCAGCAACTTCTGTCAACTAATCTAGACTCATGACTAAATGGTTGAAACAGAAAGGGGGTTGTAAAACTTTGTGCAACCTCATATCATATCCAATCAAACGGGGTTCTATTCACCCACAGTCTATACATATGTCACCAAATGTTTGAGGGCACTTCCACTGATCAGGCAGAAGTCCCCATAGGTCACATGTGTTCACACCAGTTGGGTGTTAGTACCCATGTGAGATCCGTTCCCGGGCGGCCCAACGTGTGGTCCCTTCATGCTGAGAACGTGTTCTTCAGGTTGAAACCGACTATGAAGGCCGCCGCCTTGTGCTGGAGGCCACTTTCTGGACTGGACTGGACGAGAAACTCGTCCGAACGACGAAGAAGCGTGGGCTCTAGAGCCCATGGTCTGGCCACTGACATATGCAGGTATCAAAAGAACGTAAAGAACGTGTGTATATATATATAGGATTATGTAACTATACCAGAGCCCTCCAACAGGTCACCACCTGACACTTTTAAGTATCCAAAAGCTACCAGAGGAGACCTGTAGAGTCGGGTGCTGGTAGTTATTAGTGTATCCGAGTTTCCCACTGGGATGTATCCAGTGCACCCTGGCTCGGGTCCGTCTACGGTCCAGAGGGTCTGTGATTCGCGCAGCAAACACGCGAAGACCAAGCACCCAACTCAGACTATGACTCAAACTGGCATTCTATGGCTACGGATTTGGGATTTGCGGTAGTTGACATGTGACAAAGTATGCTAGTGGCTTGTACTAATACAGGAAACCATTCCGTATATTATAACGAAAGCCAGCCGTATAGCGAACGAAGTGAGTATTCGGGGGTCTGGGGGTTTGCAAAATGAGTAGTTTTGGAAGGTCAAAAATCAGAACTTACTGGGGAAAACCGGCAAAAAGTGGGTGGACGCGATTTGAGCAAAATTGTAAGTTTTGAGGAGGCTGTGGATGCAAGTGATGCAATCAACGGGTCATGATGTAAATGATGCAATGTTAAGTTGCTTGGGGTTTGCGTTTTTAAATGTAACAAGTGCTTTCGGCATGGGCTGCTATCGCTAGACTCAATGAAGTGTTCGTGGAATCTGGCGGGGAAGTTCAAAACACTTCTTGTAAAATTGTACAGCTTCTCCTGAATATTGGAGCACGCCTCAAGAGTTAAGACTGGCGCCTTCCGAGGAGCCTTCCAAATGAACACAACCTAAGACCTAAGGATCCTATCGCTGGTATATGTTCCTCCAGTCACCACTAGCCGGTCTTAGTCTTTGTCTCTGCCCGCAACTTGTATTAGGTTGATGGTTTGTCTTCAGATCAGGTTTGGCCAACTTTGGCCAAGTTTGGCCAGGTTTGGCCAAGTTCGGCCAAGGTTTGGCCAAGTTTGGCCAGGTTTGGCCAGGTTTGGCCAAGGTTGGCCAAGGTTGGCCAGGCTCGGCCAAGTTTGACAAGGTCTGGCAAAGTTCGGCCGGGTTTGGCCGGGTTTGGCAAAGTTTGGCCAAGTTTGGCCAGGTTTGGCCAAGTTTGGCCAGGCTTAATTTTCGATGTCCAAAAACACTTATTGTTTTTTCAATTTGGCCATGAAAAGCACTTCTTTGGCCAAAGAAAAACCTCACAAACACTTGTTTCAATCATGTGTTCGACAAACTTGACCAAACGTGGCCAAACCTGGCCAAACCTGGCCAAACCTGGCCAAACCTGGCCAA
>CAXAMN010026139.1:910809-932482 GCA_963970005.1 Durusdinium trenchii
AAACCTGGCCAAACTTGGCCAAACCTGGCCAAACCTGGCCAAACCTGACCAAACCTGGCCAAACCTGGCAAAACTTGGCCAAACCTGGCCAAACTTGGCCAAGCCTGGTCAATCTTGGCCAAAGAGTCAGTTACTGAAAAACTTTGGGGAAACACAAAGGAAGTGCTTATACGCCATCTTTGGCCTTTAAACAAATGTTTTGGGGTATGGCGCGTAGACCAAAAACACTTCTCCCGGACGAAGCACCAGGTTTTAGCGAAAGACCAGAGATAAGCAACTTAACATGATGCAATGGCATGGGTGAAGATAAGGAAAGAAGGAAGAAGAAGGGTCATGCAAGATGCAGGAAACTTCGGTACTGGAATTGACACGTTGTGATTGTTGCGGTTATTAGTATCTTTTTATTACACTTAGCTTTAAAGGAGGAAGAAGGAATAAGCAAGAAGAAGGAAGAGACTGGAAGAAGGGGAAAAGGACGAAAAAGAAGGAAAGAAGCAGGAAGAAGGGTCCTGAGGTCCTGCAGGATGCCGGGTACTGGAATTGACACGTCGTGGATTGCTTTGGGCGGACACGTCACCTTGAACAGGCCGTTCGGCCAACGAGTTCATCAGGGGGGGGAGGCTGGCTTTCGTCCCCTCCCTTCTCAGGTATACTGTAGCACGTACTGTAGGTGTATGTAGGTGTATACTTGTATTTGCTTACTTTTGTTGGGGTGTGCCGGCAAGTATGCTACAGATTACTACAGAGTAGCTCAGCCAACGCCTGGTGGGGTTGTGAACAAGAGGAGGTGCAAACCCGATCCGTGAGATGCTCATTGGCTGCAACATATTATGTGTTGCTTCTAGGACTCTTGAACTCACCGGTTATTACGTGGAAGAAGAAGTGTTGCTGTCACAAGTGCCGGCCACCGAAGGCTCGTGAAGTTCCTTCAGCAACCAGGGCCCTGGGGTGATCGAAATATCTACTCCCTGCAACAGAAGAGGACAATCCCCAGTAGAGTCTAGAGGAAAATCACCTTCCCGAAAGCTATGGCATCCACGGATCCATGATGAACCATGGGTTGTTGCAGGGAGGGTGTCTTTTTTGGGGACTCCAAACCAGCTGCTTCCGTTCGGGGTCACCGACATCTCCATCGACACCTTCGACGCTCACCTTCGCCCCGCCGCGGATCCATGCGAACCCTCAAACCCACCCCAACCACCTTCTGAGGATGTGGTTGGAGTTGTGGGGAGTGTTTCACTTGGGTCCATACGCGTCAAAACGAAAGACCTCAGCCGGACGTTTTTCAGCTGCTTCACTTCCTGAGTGGATCCATGCTAGGGCGCTGGTTAAGCAAAGTTCAGTCTTGCCATGATTAGACACCCTGCAGGGGCCTTGCACTGCCAGGGGCCTTCGACCGTCCCAAGAAGCGCCAAGCTTGGCTCTTTCATGGTAAAACCATTCCCAGACGTAAAGATGCCAAAGGCAAAGGAAAGAAAGGAAAAGGAGCTCAGTACGGAATCAGAAGGTGATCGCCCTCCATGTATGGAGTATATACCTACATTAGGGTGGTTTTTGGGGGTCAATGGGGCGGCATATATGGCAGTCCCATAGAGTGTCTGGGATTGGAACACCAACCACTTGGTTCATTTGTTGAGATGGAACAGACAGCGCCCAAATGGAGAGTCAATTGAAAAGACATGCCATTTGGAGAGAAAAAACACTCGTGCTTTGTTGAGATCTCGAAGTTGGCAGGCTTTATGGTCACTGGCAAAGTTTAAGTTATGGCCCGCCGAGAAAGACGAGGCGCACGAAACCGAAAGCGTTTGGTGGGCCACAGTGTCCGCGTTTTCTTGGGGTGTGTGGGAGTTTGGAGGGCAGGTTGGTGCATCAAGTTCCCTGGAACTAGAGGATGATGATGTCCTGTTTGGGCTCATCGAAGCAGGGTCGGCTCTCAATCGAAATGTGGGTGTTAGCCAGTGGAGTCTTGAGCTGCGAGCAAATGGATCGCTTCGACATCCAGACCAGTGGCACACTGAGCAGTAGGCATCGCGCTAAGTTTACTAGGGCATGCATGCAGATAGTTTTAAGTGTCGAACCTGTTTGTTGCTCAACCGTCGCCTAGAATGATTCTGCACAAACATGCACAATCACTTGTTTTCATGATGCCATGGGGTAAAGCCACATAGCCATGCCATGGGGTAAAGCCACATAGCCAGCATGGCCGTTTTCCAAGCAACCCCCCCTTTGAAACATCTCCCAAGTGCCTCTTTGGACACCCGTCAGCTACCAAAGTCGAGTTGGTTGTTATTTTTCGGTCACTGCGACTGCGGCCTCACTTGAAAGAAGGGGCAACAGGACTATTATCAGGACTGTATATGGCACTGTGACCTCTTTTTGTTGGTCCCAACCTGCGTGGACACACTCAGTCTATACATCTAAGGTCTATATAGAGAGGTTCTTCATGGCTGTAGGTGTCAAAGCTAATTTGGATGCGAGGGTGCTGGCCAGAGCATGGCGTCCTTCCTTCCCTTGGAAACCGCACGAAAACGCCACGCCACGCCTCGTCCTGTTTCCGCGGCGGGCGAGGAAAGTCGAAGGTTCATTGAGAAGGCGACCGGGGCCAGTTGACTCACTCACCCAGACCGGGCTCCAGTCGTACCTTCTTAGAAGGTGGGACTGGGGTGGGTGCCAGGAGGGTCCAGTCATACCTTACTAAGGAAGTACGACTGGAGCCCTAGGGTCAGCTTCCTCGAGTGAACCGCCACCCCGGAGGTGGAACATGTTCTTCAGTGTCGAGTGGAGTCGGGTAGAATGGCCCGTCTTCTTGGAGGGCACTGCTGAGTATCCTATTGTTACCAGCACCTTCCTTTCACTCAGGGTCCACCTGGCTGTGGCCCCCAGCCCAGTTGACTGAATCTCCAGCGCGGGGACCCCTGTGTTCAGGTCCTGTTGTGAAAGGATAGAAGACGTGCACTGTGTTCGTCGCCGGGTGCCACGGGTCCATGTGGTTTCCGCTGAGGCTTCGTGACCCGCAACAACTCCTCCTGATTCTTCCCAGCCAAAAACCGGGGTGTCACTTCAAGTCGGGCCAACGTTTGAGACCCCTCTTTTTGGGGTGTGCTTTTTGTTTGAAGTGCTGATTTGATCAAATTGGAAGTGCATGGAAGTGCCAAGTTTCAGCAAGGGCCCCCCTTTGAAGCTAAGCCAAGAAGACTTTGGCATGTGAGTTTCCCAAGCACACGCCTTTTGAACCAGCGATGTGTCCTCCAATGGTCCTTGCGAATAAAGCAAACTATACGTGCTTGTCGGGGGGGCACAGGGTCGTCAACCATACCCAAAAACAATTCAAAACAACGGTGTCAGAAGTCTTGGGCTGGCAACTTGTCCCCAAAGGAGTGGTTTTGGGCAGGAAGCCATACGTAGCTTCCAGGAGGTACCGGTCGATTGGACAATAGTTGTCAGATGTTGTCAGTGTGCACTTCCGGTAGTCAGTTCGCATCAAAACATCATCACCCAGACCATCCATGTTTGGAATCTTTGCCTAATTGTTCCTACAAGTTTGCCTACATTAGGATCATTAGAGTGGTTTTGAGGGTTGCAGGAAAATCTGTTGGAACCTGTTCCAGTCCCATGGATCTTGAGGCTCCATTCCTGCACGGCACCGCCTGCGTTCCAGTCGTCACGCCTCGACGGTGCGACACTTGCAGCCCCTTGAAGGTCGGTGTCACAGTGTTCGACCAAAAAAGGATTGCCAGTCCAGAGGTGGAGAGTGACCAGGTCACGTTCGGACCCCCCAAAAGCTGCGGTACCCAACGTTCGGATAGTCTAGAATGGTCTAGTCTTGGGTTCTTCAACCTTTGCTGGGTCTGGTAGCGGCAGGGATTTCCCTTCATCGGAGAATTTGAAGTTCAGATGCCTTCAGCCTTACCTGGCGCCAGTTTGGTGGACGGGCCGCCTTAGCCAGCCCACCCCCCCCCGACGCGTCGGCGTCGTGAACGTAGCTGTGTGAAAACCCACGGCACGGCCACGGGTTCCGCGGCAGTGCCGCGGGGACCGCGCACGCTGCAGGGCCTGGCACAGTTGAAGGAAGACCGGCAAGTGGGCATTCGGGCAGCGGCCGCAGGTGAGGGCTTCTTTCAACCGACTTGGTGTGGCGAAACGGACTTATATACGTGGTTGCTTTTTGTTGGATTTCTTGGGGGATGAGAATGTTGGATTGGGAGAAGGTGACAGCGATACAAGTTGGGCTTGTAGCTTGAAGTTGGGGCCAAAAGAGGAGACCGGTTTCGATGCCCGTCCTTGGGTCCTTGGATCCAAGGACGGGCAAAACGGCACCGATTCACGCAGAACTTGCACCCCAATGCCACCAAGCACCACCGATCGCGAGGCAGTGGATCACTGGATCCACGTTCTGGAGAGTTGGTTTCGTCCGTTACTGATTAGCTTCTTGCTCCTAGTAGTAAGGCCAGCCCTAGTCACGTAGCTTCTTGCTCCGGACGTCCGGTGGAAAAAGGTTAACCTTCAAATTTCCGGCAAAACATGGCTGCCTGGGACTCGATTTGCTTTGATGACATAGGTAGCCGGCGAAAGCTGGCAAACAAAGGTAGACCAAAGAAATCCCTGACCGCACACGGTCAGTCTATATCCTACTCCAATTGTACCCACAACCTGCATCTACACTGTAGATTCTACAGATGACCCAGGACCAGGACCAGATTCATCCCACTTCTCGCCTGAGTTTCGCGAGTTCCAAGATCCCCTCGATTCGCGAGTTCCGAGGTCCTGCTAAGCGACTTTCTTGATCTTTCTTGTTGGGCTGTTCACCACGTTTCCAAAAATTAGTATGAAACGCCCCCGCCAACCAAAAAAGATACGTAAAAACGCACAGCCTTGTGACCAGAAACAAAATGCAAGGTAACTACTGAATGTTCACGGAGTTTCATCGTTGTTCCTTTGAATCATTCGAAAAACTCGTAGCATCAAGACGACTTTCAAGGTTCATGTTTGGTCTTCAGATGTATTTGCCACCTGGTTTCATCACCCATCATTTGGTCACGCAGCACTCATCAACCTACATCCACTTTTGGAAGCACTGAATTTACATTGGAGTAGGCCCCCATGAATGAGCGTTTGAATTGGCCCCCCAGAGGAAGTGCATCAGAGCTGTTCACCAGTCCTGTGTGTTGCTGTTTCTTCAGGCATTGACGCGCAGCTCCACAGCGAGTTGGTCTTGGAGATGCTGACTGTCCGGTTGCCCAAGGGTTTGGTGCTATGACCTGCAACAGTCAGTCCCTACATAAGTATCATCAATTATCACGATTTTTAGAGGACGTCCGGAAGGCCTGTAACATAACCATCATCATTCATCATCCACTGTTACTGGTAATGGGATATGCCCAAGATCTACTCGCATCTCATAACCATTTGTTGGTGCAGAAGGGCAGACAGTTGGTGGTCCAGACAGGCCCCAGGCTTCCGCGTGCACATGGTGTGCGTATTTTGGTCGGATGGTTTAGATGCCCAGTCCAGTGTATTCTCAAAATGTGGTCAGTTCAGCTGCCAGTTCGGCAGCCGAACGTCCGCGCTTTGAACGCGCGATTTGAGAGGGGCGGCTCCAGACCGACCCACTTCCACCAAAAAGAGCCTGGCTGAAGAGCGTTGCCCCACGGCCGAGGTGGGCAAGCGCCTGGAGGCGGATGGATGGCTTCCACCATCGTCTCTTGGGTCAGCACTGGGACCGGTGAGAGCTGCGGGTTCCACGGTTCCACTGACAAAGAGAGGGCGGGACCAGGCTCTTGTGAGTGCTGGCACACGTATAATTATGAATAAGAACAACAACAATAGCAGATAATGAAATAATTTGAAATAATGATATATAATATTATATAATTCATAAATTAACCACATATATATAGTGATATAGCTGGCTTGCGTGCCTCAAGGCAGCTTGTTTGGGCTTCAAACATCTTGAAACTCTATATGTGGCAGCAACAGGTGAACAGAAGTGCTCCTTCTTTCAGCCCCGGCGT
The DNA here is from genome assembly GCA_963970005.1 of Durusdinium trenchii. Taxonomy (NCBI): domain Eukaryota; class Dinophyceae; order Suessiales; family Symbiodiniaceae; genus Durusdinium; species Durusdinium trenchii. The sequence goes on from CAXAMN010026139.1 coordinate 916,821, forward strand.
TGGTCATATCATCGGCTTCGGGTGATGAAATCCCTTGGGCCTTCCGCGAAGCGATTCGTTCCGAGGTTCTGGAAGTATCGCATCGCATCCCAGCTCTATCCCTTTCTCAGCTCCTGAGAGGTAGGGGTTGCCCGTTGCTCGCATGAAACCGGCTCCCAGAGTGGTCCGGATGGCAAGCTTTTGGCGAGTGGTCCACACCGAGCCAGCGCCGAGCCAGCGCAGATAGCAGGGCGAAGCCCGACGTGCGACGATCCCAGTTGGGTATAATTGCCCCAGGTAAGTCGGGTCTAACAGTTTAGGTCAAAGACCTCTCTTGGTTGGGTCAGACTCATGACAGAGTGACCGTTGTGCTTCTCATAATTCAGGGAACCCGGAGTTCAATGATGTCGACCTCGGTCTATTCAATGTTCTCTATATGTTCTTCACTATAGATGCAGTGCTAAAGAAACAAACAACAACAAAACAGATGGGGCAAGCTTCAATTTGCTGATTGTTCATTACCAGGATCATCCTGTTTGGGTGTCCGATAGACTACCCTACCCTACTTAAACAGGTCTCCAACTCCGGGCACCCAGACAGGAAGTGCTAGGTAGTTCGTTTTTGTGTGTGTTTTTCATGGTCTTTCCCTTTGCTTCGAGCCCTTGGGATTCTTTCTTCGCCACTTGACCAGCACAAGCCGGTTTTTCGCTGCGTTGCAACAACAGCCCGGGAGGAAGACCGTCTCACCATGCTTTCACCCAGCTGACTCCGGATGGGAGGCCCCAACTGACTCTGCACGGGAGGAAGGGGTTTTGAGCAGGGAAGCAGGGAAGTCCTGGAAGGTTTGAACTAGAGTCAAGTGAGTTGGAACATGTAGGGCACACGTTTGTCCCTTTGAAACCCACGTGGTTTGGTTTTTTGTTCGTTTTGTTGCCTCTTAGATCTGAGGTCTCCTACTTATGGTCATTCAATGTCAAGCAGCCGAGACCATCCGACAGCTGGTCTTTATCTGATCGAGGTGCTTCTTCGTCAACAGCTACTCTTTTCAATCACCAGCACGAGCATCGCGCGCAGAGAAGAACAGATGCCTGTCCTGGACCAAATGATCCGACACAAAAAGTGCAATAGGTCGCAGATAATAGGCCGCAGATTGGCACCATGATCCCCATGGATTTCCTGGTGATGACGTGGTGATGCTCGTGCATTTGTCCACGCGGCCTCCGCTTCGGCTGCCGCAGCCTGGGGCGTTGCCGATGCCGATGGCAATGCGTGGGGTTTCCTCAGTCTCCTCATCGTTCGTCTTGGAGAAGCCTTGGGTGTTAGACAGCCAGACAGACTGACATCCCGAACATAGAATCTGTTCATGATCAGCGGTCAACCAGGGTTGCCGGGTCTTGACCCACAGCCTAATTACCAAACCATACCAAACCCTCTGAATTTCCCCAGAGGTGCTCCTACATTGAGAGAGAAATATCATTGCCGAGGTGTTCACGATCACTCCAAAAGCCAGCACAAGCACCACAATTCTGGTCCAGCGGACGATCAATATCAGTCCGTCCTAGATTAACAGGATAGTACCGGCTCTGTATGGTTGGAGAAACCCCAGTCCTATAGGGCATAGGACGGGGTCCCGTTCACTGGGAACGAAGGAACGAAGCAGGTCTGCCCCGTCACGGTTGGCATCAAAGGTTCCTTTCAAAAGGTTGGCATCCTAGAAAGGTTAATGCTTGAAGTTTACTTTCCAAAGCCTAGATGGTGGTATCAGAGTAGATGGCAACATCATAGATATGCAGATGAATTACTAGTAATGTGTCTTTCGCTAGCTCCACGGAAACCACGTTTTTGGGGATTGCGTCATCTACTCTCCCTCCACTTTGATGATCTCGGAAAGGGTGTAAACCGTGATATGATGCGCTACCCTCTACCCTTGTGCATGTCGTTTGCGGTGAATTTGGTGCCGCGTGTAAAGACCACGAAACATGCCCCAATCACCAAATGAACATTGCTCAAGGATAAGCGCAAGACTGCGGCTGCTCACTACATCCTGAGCCCAGTCAGTCAGCTAGTATGTTCATGCCACTGGAAAGCCACAATTTCTGAATAAAGCTTGAATCGGTCTAAATAGACATCAACGGGGCTGGTGTCACTTTGAGTCTCAACATGGATCAACATGGTCAACACCTGAGGATTGCTCCCGACGACTGAGTTTGGGTCCGTCTTGGTACCTTCAAACAGGTGCCCGACTAATAATATATACATGTTTTAATGCATTCTTGAATCAAAGGCTTGAATGCTCGTCCCTTAGGTGGCTTTGATATGTTTTGATATAGGGAGCCTGAAGGACATCCTTTTTTTGCGTTGTTGGACTTAATTTGATCGCACAAAGGCGCGGATTGGATCAACCAGGGCCATCCTTCGTGCCAAAAGCAAGGTGGGTGGACATTGAGCAAGGCATGACTACAATATACTGCAGTTTTGGGAGGTGCCTGAGTCTATGACGGCAATCCATGGGACTGGCATATATGCCTACTTTGCTTGGTTTTGAGATGCTTTAAGGGTCAGGTACACTCCCGAAAATGGACCCTGGGACCTAGAATCAACAATAAAAACGGTGTTCCTGTACAAACCCAGTGGTTTTCAGGGTCCATGTTCGTTTTCCACGGGGTAACATCTTCCATACATGGATCTGGGTGAAAGTCCCATAGCACTTGGATGACGGCGTTCGGAGCTTTTCACAGCGAAGCTTGGGGCATTGCGGCCTTGGACACATGTTTGAGATCCCAAGTTGGCTTGTTTTGATCATTTTGTGGCCATTGTTGCTTGGCTTGATGTTCCATGTCCTATCCACTGGAGTCAAGTGAGGACTCCAAGAACTATTTCATAATTTGTTTGAACCTTGGTCAGCCATTGAAATGGCACTTGGGTTGCACGAGCAAGATTTGACCTGCCGTGTTCAAGACGAGCGGCGCCGGGTTGGTTGTGGTTTGGGGCCGCTTGTGCCGTGCCACATGGAAACAAGTGAAGATACCAGGGCGGAGAGAGCCGGAAAAGAGTGACGGAGGTGGAATAGACATTGATAGGGCTGTGTGGGTCAAAACCGGGGACCCTGGTTGACCGATCGATGAACTGAATGCTCCATTTGGGTCAACTGGGCCTCCGGGTTTGATGAATGACCCACAGCAATCTCCGACAGCACGGCCAGAGAACCCCAGAAAAAAAGGAAACGAGCGCAGTTGAGGTGGCGGAGTGGCGGATGGTTGAAAAAGGATCGTTTGGGATCGATCCAGTCGTACCTTCTCAGTCAGGAGGTGATTGGAGATGATGTAGCCAGGAGGGTACAGTTCGTACCGAACCGGATTGGTAGGGACTCGGACGAGCGGCGCAGACAGAAAGCTATAGCCATGTTCGGGTGGTGCCAAAAAACCCGGTGCTTCGGTGACCTGGAGCGCCCAGACAGCGCCCCTCTCTATTGTGAAGAGTCGGTATGATTGTTGGACAACATGAAGGGAATAAAAGAGCAAAGTCACATGAACTAACTACTAAGCCCCGATTTGCCAGGAGTAGGGACACAGAGCTTGCTGAGTGCCACCCACCGAGAAGGAAAAAAAAACACATCGGAGTTCGGAAGTCTGAGATCAACATGTCACTCAGTCACTGTGGATCCCGCATGATCCCGCTGAGTTCGCTCCATCACCAGCGATTTCCACATCCAAATGGACTCAAACTCAGAGACAACTCGAGTCTGCGTGGTTTCCGATCAAAACCTCGACACACGTGGGTCTCCTCCTCGGGGTGTCCTGGCCGATCGGTGGCGGATTGATCAATCGATCCCATGGGGTCGTCGTCGCCACGCGACGGGCGACTGGACGGCTTCACCTGATGTGCGGCCCACGGCTTCACCCAGACGGTTCTTCCTTCTTGTCTTGCCCGGCGCCAGGCTTGCAGAGAGAAACGGCCACACGAACATCTTGGCAAAGACCAGAAGAGAGCAATGACACCTAAGAGATTCGGACCAGCAGTCACAAGACGGGGTGCTATCCATGGAGGAAGTTGGGTTGTCCCTGTCACAGTCACATCCACTCACTGGATGGGACGAACAACACCACCCAGGCCCTCCATGTGACTCCTGGTGCTCAGGGTTCAAAGAGATTCTCAACATGAGCGCCACAAGGGCGAGCGGCCTAGGAGCGAGTTCCGGTTCCACCGGCGTGAGATCATTGCTTGGGGGTGACTCATTACCGGGTACCGTACCTAGGCTTCCAACAACCATTAATTTAATAGGCTTTATGGAATCAACTAAGGACTTTACACTACAAAAACCAGGTCAACCATTTTTTTAAATGGTCTTGGAAGTCTAGGGCCAGTGGGTCCACCAACTATTTTAGAGAAAGATCACTATTGTTGCCACTGTCGGGGCCAATGTTCACCCCATGTTACTATTGATGTGATCACTATTGTTACCACATGTTGGCCCCATCGATGGTGATCATCGGTCGGTTAAAAGGATCACTATTTCAGACAGAGATGTCGGCCTTCAACCAGGCCCCATCATCATCCACTAGGCCCCGGGGAATGGGATATACATGGATATGCCCAAAGGTTCTTTCCCAGGCCGTTTCCTTCGCCCACTGGTGGATGTTGCGCCATGACCAGCTTCGGTGATGATGGCATGCCCACCATGGAGACGATCGAGCCATGCGAGAGAAAGCGATTGGAAGGCCAGGCCTTGGGAGAGATCCGGATCATGGGCGTTGGCCAGGCTGGATGACACATGATGACCCTAGTAGTCCCTGGCAGGGGTCAATGCTTGTGGGGCACGATACATGCTACATGGTGAACATCATGTTGATCAGTGTTCAGCTCACCGGCCCACTGGAACCTGGCAAGCTGCCTGTCCGAGCAGCAGCCTACACGTGCCCCGGACGTTGGTGGATTGCGCGATGCCCGCATCCGCTCATGTCAGTGCTAGACCCCGGAAGCCTCCAGTTCGACCCAGAACTTGTTACAGCTCCATCCCGAACACAAGCAGATACCTTGTGCCATCTTATGCCCATGTTCCGCGTGGAGGGTCCAAGTACACCCCCCCGTGGTTTCAGCCTGGGCTGTGTGGAGGTACGACCACCTGTTTGGTCTTCGCTGGAGGGGGACATGGATCCAGGATCCAGGATCCAGATCCATGGAGGTTGGTTGCAAGTATTCATGATGATTCCGTGATGATCCATGGAGTATAGATGATGATTCCAGTATCCAGAGTTGGTTGAAATGACAAACTCCACTTCCATGGAGATATACTCTGCGCATCTCCAGTATCCGGTCGACCATTTTCCTCCACAAACAGGGGGGGATCCATTTCCAATTGGAGTTACAGGGAGAGTGCAGTCTATTGTTTATACCAGGCATTACCAGGCTGGAAGCCCCAGCCCACCACTAGGGGACCTCCAGCCAGGACACCCCCTGAAGGTCCAGGTATGTGTGTGCACGTACGTGATTGCACCACATACTATGGATTGAGAGGACCAATGGCACAGACCCCAAGGTCGGTGGTTTAGGACTGGACCCCCATCTGTCTAGAACATCTTGGGGTCGCCATCGAACCTCTGAAACGACTGGAAATACTCCCCAAAATCATCGGAGTGCAGTACCAGGACCATGCTCTGACGGGGTGTTCTGGCTGGACTACCCACACTATGTCCCGGGATCTCCAGCCACACCCAGATGCTCTCCAGCCACACCCAGATGGTCGAATGGTCCCAGTATGTGAGCGTGGTGGGAGTAGTTCTTCAAGTCTCCACCACCTTGGCAGGTGCCATGGATCGGCTTCGGAGAGCCTGGCTGAAGCAGCTCAGCGGTTGACTGGTGGCCTTGCCTGGTGGAGACCACATGGACCCCCAAAACCAGTGGGTTGGTGAGGAAAAAGTTCTTTTAGGTTTCACTGCACAGTGGGACCCCGAAAATGCCTTTGCTTTTTCTCCCAGTTCACTGCACAGCTAGGCAGCTAGTTTGCACCAATCTCACGATGCTGAGCATGCTTCGCGGGACACGAATCATTGAGTTGCTAAAAACGTTGCACGTGATAGATGACTTGCAATCACCCAACCGTCATGTACACTCGCCGCCCCCCCACGCCACTCATCACTGCTGCTCCTTGGGGCTCAAGCTATGCAGCTGGGCCTCCCCTCCCCTACGCGGTGGACACCGCGCTGTCCCCTCGCGCGGCCCAGTGAGCGCACCGCGGACGTCTTCGGACACCGCGGTCGCGCGGACACCGCGCGGTGGAGGCACCGGTGGAGGGCTGAAGATGGCGCTCGGTGTGTCGAAAGCCATACTGGTATGGTAAACCAGTAGCAGTCGGTATGAGAAAGGCCTTTACTAATCATCCATGGTCCGGTCTCGTCTCGGGGAAATTGGAGGATGGGCACGGAGGTTGACAGACTGAGTCGGATTGACGTACTGTACTAACACCTTCGGTCACAGGTCACTGGCATCGTGAGACCTAGGCATAGGCCCAACCACCCTGAACTCAAGACCCGGGAAAAAACCAAACACCTGGTAATTAACACCACACTTCCGGGACCTCTGAAAAAGAAATCCATTAAGCACACCTTTGTGACTGAGGAGAAGGGTATTGAGCGGTAGGCCAACCTCGAACCTGGAGTCACCACGGATGTTCATGGTGTTCAAACCCAATCGAAGCCCATGTGTTTTCATATCATTCTTAATATACAACTTATTATATATAGTTATTTTTATACTACTTACATTGAATTACATATAGATTTGCTTTTGACGTAAATTAATAGATTTTCTTTTGCATCATGACGGCTCTAGATCTTCCGTACTGTACCATTATCAGCCATTTCAACCGATTTTGGCTGGTTTGAAAGGCACTTTATATCATCCATCCATCCGAGAAGAAAAAAACGCTAAAGTTTGAGCCAACACTAAAACACAGGTCACATTGTCCTGGCTTCTGACATGACCGCCTTGGTCGCATGCCGGAAAGCCGGCCTAACCGGTCGCTTTCAGCCGCCGGCCTAACCGGCCGCGGGAGGCTTTCGGGCGCCGGCAGTGCTGGCCTTGGCGCTGCCGCGCTTCGACGGGGCAGACGTTTCGTTCCGCGTGTGCGCTCCATGGGTGGCGTGTTCGGAGCTCAGGCGCCGCCGTGTTCGTTCGGCGAAGAGCTGCGGACGTCGGTGTTCGGGTCCAACGCGGAGAGTTCGATGTTTCTTGGGGGAACTCTGAGCATAGGCACTTGGAAGAAGCAATGACCAAAGGGGGTGAAGAAGAGGAGAGTAGATGTTGATTTAAGGACATTTAATTGTTGTGGATAGATAGGTTGTTAGGAAGGCCAGACCCAGAGACTTCCCTGCAATGTGTTTCAAAAAAGCAGCTTTGGCAGGTATTTACAAAAAAATGTTCATAAAACTTGATTGAGTGCACCAACTCCAGATTGCACCACTCGACGTTGAAGATCGTTCCTTACCCATCCAAATGCAACCCCTTTTCAACGAACACTTGGGCTAGGGAGTTACTCGAAAACCTTGCAAAGGAATTCAGGTCACGGGTCCGAAAGCCTTGTTCAAGACGACAGAGGATGATACCAGCACCCTCCAACAGGTGCTTCCTGGTGACAACAGGTGCTCAGAAACCACCTGTTAGGGTCTCCAAACAACCTGTTGGAAGGTGCTGGTATACATGATTTGACACGACTGTCGACCTCGGCTCTGGACTTTTGGTTCATTCGCAGACAAGGTGACCACCTGGGAGTGCCATGAACGATATCGTTTTGGTCTCCAAGGAGCTTCAAGTAAGCTTCGGCTCGAGGGTGTGTCCCAGTAAGTCGATGAATTACCTAAATCACTCTATATGGAAATCGGAAGGGCCTTTACTCACCATGATCATCCGCCCTGGTCCAGTCAGTCGCTTGAATCACCTGGAGCTCCCACGTCAGGCTGACGTTGCAGGATACTTTGACGGCAAGGCCGAAGTATGGAGTCAGACTGGGAAGTGTGGCGAGGGCAGGTCTTTCTCCATTCGGTGCAGCGGCGTTTTCGGAATGGCCATTTGGGGTCACAAAACAACTCTACCGTTATATATAATAGCACATGGGGATATGCTGGAGTGGTACCACTCAGGACTGAAGAGCATGTGACCCATCCCACTTAACATATATTCATGATTTCGTCCCAAGATCAAACACCTTGTTTGGGGCTCACTCTGGAAACGTGTAACAGTGTGATTGTGTGTGCTTTTCTTACCATCAACTCCTTCGACTTGCTCGCGCGCCCGCGCACGCCCGCATGCGCTCTCACGCGCCATGCCAGGTGGTGTGGATTACTGGTGCGTCGGGCGGCTTTGGTGAGGCGCTAGCGCTGGCGCTGGCAAAAGCCGCGAAGATGCTCGGCTCAACGTCTTTCAGTTGTGTGGTGAGGCAAGCTTTTTCAGCAGGTTGATTGTTTAATTAAACAAATCGACCCCTTTGGATAGTCTCTTGTTTGCAAATTTTTTGTGAATCCGTCTTGATCTCGGGATTCAGCCGATTCCTGTGGCGTTTTCATGATGAGACATGCACTTGGATTTCTGGTCGACGGAATCGTCAAGGCAAACACTGAAAGAATCCGTGGCAATCGGTGGGTGGCACCACCTGTTTGGGAGGAAAGATTCACAGATGGGTTGCTGAACACGGGCCAGTCTTATCAGTCTTAGATGAAGACAGCATAACCGCGAGAGACGAGATCGCTTTGCGTGCCACTTGCTTGGGAGACAAGCTGGATCCATTACACTCCCTGAAATTCGGATATCATGGTGATCCGAACTCGGGGGGCCCATGCCATCCACGTAACCATGATGCTTTCAGGGAGTGTAAGTGGAAGCCTTTACCAGCATCCGACTCGACAGGTCTTCTGTAGAGGCTTGTTGGGCCCTAACCGGTCTCACCTGTTGGAGGATGCTGGTAGATGGACATGTGCCCAACACCAGAACAGGTGGGACCCATCGGATGTGCTACAGCACAGGTTTCACGGAGAGCCAGTTGGCAATCAAAGGCTTTGCCCACGAGTACGTAGATCCGAAGTCCAATTAAGCTAGTGGTTCTGATTGAACCACAATGAACAACTAGTGTTTTACAAAACACAAGGTTGACAATGTTGTGCTGCACTAGGTCCGAGCCCAACAGCAAAACAAGTTACTTCAAGAAGAGCTCCGTAAGGCCAGCGAAGCTACAGCAAAAAGACACACAAAAACAACATGAATTCAAGTTTGTCAAGGTGCGTGAGCCATTGTATAGTATAGAGATGCGAATTTCAGCGCTGCAGCCAAGCGGCAAGAGCATGGTTCTGGAAGTCACGCCAGAGATGACAGGCTTGGAGCTAAAGCAGCAGATCAAACAAGGACAGGGTTGGGACGAGCCTACTTGCAGAACTACCTCTGTGGATATAATTATCGGAGACAACCACTTGCTGTCCGATGAGGCAAATGTCCTGGATGCAGGAATTGCTGCAGATGATGTTGTGAGTGTGGTCTTTAAGCCGAACATGCTAGTATGCTCCAACCAATATGCGGTCGCAAGTTTTGGCTATGACATTAACTTGGAACTGCCGCTTGCGCTCGAAATCCCAAGTGACAATACTCAAATTCCTGACCATGCTTTTGCAGGCTGGGGCACATTAGCCAAGTTGACCATCCCAGACTGCGTGACCCACATTCGGCTTTCTGCCTTTTTGAACTGCACCTCTTTGGCAAGCTTGACCATCCCGAAGTCAGTGACCCACATTGGGGATTCTGCCTTTCGGGGTTGCAGCTCCTTGGCAAGCTTGAGCATCCCGGACTCAGTGACCCACATTGGGAATGATGCCTTTAAGGATTGCACATCCTTGACGAACGTGACAATCCCAAATTCAGTGATCCGCATAAGTCCTCACAGCTTTCAGAATTGCAGCTCTGTGGCAAAATTGACAATCTCATACTCAGTGACCCACATTGGGAATGTCGCCTTTCGGAATTGCAGGTCTTTGGCTAGTTTGACCATCCCAGACTCAGTGACTCACATCGGGGATTGTGCCTTTGAGAATTGCAGGTCTCTGACGAGCTTGACCATCCCGGACTCAGTGACCCACATTGGGGAGTGTGCCTTTAAACATTGCAGCTCATTGTCACACTTGGTCATTCCAAACTCAATCAGCAACATTGGGAGTCATGCCTTTGAAGGTTGCAGCTCCTTGTTGAATTTGACCATCCCTAACTCTGTGACCCACATTCGGAGTCGTTCTTTTGCGCACTGCATCTCATTGGCGAGCTTGACCTTCCCAGACTCAGTGACCCACATAGGGCAATATGCCTTCCAAGATTGCACCTCTTTGGTGGACTTGACCATCCCAGACTCAGTGACCCACATTGGGAAAGGCGCTTTTCAGCATTGCATCTCTTTGCAAAGCTTGACGCTTCCCCACGCGGCCACTTTGGGGGACGGTGCCTTTCGAGAGTGCAGCTCTTTGGTGATGGGACCGGTCTCCGGCACGAGGTTCCGGAAGAAGCGACATGGAAAAAACCAGTGCCACCAGGGCGGTCTCCGGAGACCTCGCATCTGCGCGCGCGTTTTTCGGGTGGACCACAGCGACGCCGGAACGGAGGGACGCCGGGAACGGGGTGCCCCGAAGCCTTTGGGACTCTTGATTAAGATAACCATATACCCAATTGAATTGAAAAGCTCGATCTTATGGGGGGTTGATTCATCAAGAGTCTACATGAACTGATAGTAGGGGCTTGAGTCGCCCGTCAGTGACCTGCCATGATCTGGTCGCGCGGTCGGCCCGGCCTCGGTGGACCATGTCGGATTTGTGAAGGCGCCCAGAATCCATCCCTCCAGGTGGATCCCAGGCAAACCACCAAATAAGGAAACCGGGATGAATCAGGGTTTCTGGTAGGTCTATGGTCATTGAGTCAAACTGGAACCAGTGGTTACCAGCTATACTGGTAGCTGGATGCCCTGGGCACTTTTATAGGATTTTTTCTGCTGGGTCCTGGTGGTGGCCCCTCTTCGCCCGACGCCTTCGCGCGTGGTTTTCACGCCCGCTCTGAGGCCGAAGGGCATTATCCTGAGCGCCCGCCGGGAGGCCGCTTCTCACGACCCCTCCAACTTGTTTACCCAAAACCTGATTTAAATCCGACGGATCTGATATATATATATATATTATAACTATATGCACTATATCAAATATATATCAAATGATATCAATCATTATCAATCATAATTGGTCAGTGAGAACAGGTATCCTGCCAGAATGACCCTATCTACTGACCAACATCGTTCGAGTCTTTTTCGAGTGGGTTGCCTGGGCGGCCCACTTGCCTGGTGGCCATTCAGGTTGTCCTGGAACCACCAAATCCGGGAAGAAACCAAGCAGCAAGATGAATGCCGAGCAGAACACTCCCCTCTTGAGTGTGACTCAACCAGCACTGTACAAACCAAACACAAGAACAAGCATGACATCATCATCATCATCATCATCATCACCACCAATATCAATTATCATCATTGTCGTCGTCATCATCATCATCATCATCATCATCATCACGACCAATATCAATTGCCCTCCTCCTCCTCATCATCATCATCACCGATATCTATTATCATCATTGTCATCATCATCGTCACCAATATCAGTTATCATCATCGTCATCATCATCATTTTCTTATTCATCACCAATATCAAGTATCATCATCATCATCATCATCATCATCATCATCATCATCATCATCATCATCACGTTGTTCATGTTGTGTTCATCATGTTTGTTCTTCTTCATGTTCATTTTCCCCCTCTTCATCAAACAGCAACATCAACATCATCTCGCAGCGGCCGGGACCGTCCAGGAGGCCTTGTTGCGCGTGAAGAGTGCTTGCTGCCAGCTGGCTGCGGAGCTGGCTGTCAAGGTGGGGCGTGAACCATCGCACACGTAGTAGAGCACCAGAAAGATCCGAAAAGGTGTCCTTCACTTCGGCAGGACATGAGTGCGCGGCCGCGACCGCAGGCTGAAGACCGCGACCACGGGAACTTGACTCCGCTGGCCCACGGTCTTCCAATCCGTCCGGTCGTCGAGGTCTTGCCCTTGGACCTGGCGGAGTTGAAGACTTTGCCGCAGAAGGCGTCGGAGGCGAAGAAGCTCTTTGGAGAGGCGGGAGGGGACGGATCACGACGGATCCAGGAAAGTCGGGGGAGGATTTTCTGGGGGGTGGAGACGGTGAGGTTGATGTGGAGGATATGTTTGGTTTGTTATTTTTTTGGGGGGGGTGGTCAGGGTGGCTTAGGATCAGAGTTGGACAATCAAGGTCAAGACCAGGTGAATTTAAAGAGTCATTGCGGACGGATGTCGGATGTTTTTTGGTGGGTGTGAAGGAGGAAGGAGGCCTGGCAGTGCTAGTCATGTGTTCTGAATGTTCTAGACGTTTGGATTCACGGGTGACTCAGATCCTCTTTGGATCCGATTGCTGGATGTGTGGATGTATAGGTCTCAGGTGATGGGGCTCAGGCTTGGGATGGGGTTTCGGATGAGGCAGTTCAGTTGACGTGGTGTTTGAAAGCTCTTTGGAGAAGGTTGCGGCAGCTTCTATGACTGAAACTGTTGGAGGATGGAGGATGTAGACACGTCGGGGGTGTTTTCAAATACCGTCCGCAAACAAAAACATGCACAGTGGATCCCACATAGCACATTGCAATCACTGTACTAAATAAATATTGGAATTCAGTAGGGCGTCAAAGACTATAGAAAGAATGGTCTTTAGGCGACCCCAACAGATATTTCCTTTACTTCAGTCGGTCAAACATAAATAGCCTTTGGACTTCCACAACAGTATCAACCAGGATCATCCTGTCTGGGTGTCCTGGCGTTCGACTACCCTACCCTACGTAAACAGGTCTCCTACTCCAGGGCACCCGGACTGTGTCAGTACTAGGAAGGTCCAAGTACTAGAACACTTGCTACATCAGCTTCGTCCGAGGTGATGCATCTACGAAAAACCCGGACCACAAGGTCCCCCAACGTCCATCGCGAGCCCTGGAGCGGGTCCGGCACCAAAGAAGCAGACCACTTGATTCATAAACCATCATCAACCTGCTCATTTGACGTGAAACACCTCTTGACTAATTACATGGGGGGGGTTAATCATCAAGAGCCTACAGCCTACAGTTGGGGTGTTGCAGAGTGTTGCTCCTTTTGGGGCGCTGATTGCGTTTGAAACCCACTCCTCCGGTTGAAGAGCTGCCTGCCCCTTGTCTTTCTCCTTCCGGTCACCTGGGGCGGCGGGGCCCAGGTGGATGTGTTGATCAACAACGGCGGTGTGGGCTTCCGTGGCTTGGGACCCTTGGATCGATGGCTGTGGCGGTGGAGCTCGGGGGGGGTGAACGAACCATCGCCGGTTCAGGTGAGGTCGTCCCAGTGGTGACGACTAAAACCAGCGAAGACCAGTATAGTGGTGGGCCCCCCTGATTCCTAGTGGTTTGCCTGGGATGGACTGGGTGTGGGACCACTGAGTAGGATATGCTTCATGATTTTTTGGAGCCGGCGGTTGTGCTGGCTTTGCTCTGGTTTACTGGAGCTGTGTGTAGTTACTGAAGCGATGTGAGGACAGCGTCATATCATTTGCCAGCGCCCGACTTCACAGGTCACCACCTGACATGATTAAGATGTGTTAAAATCTCCAAAAGCCACCAGAGGAGACCTGTTGGTGGGTGCTTGTATCTATATCATGTGATGAGTCATGTGATGGTCTCCTGGCTTTTGGGAGCTTTTGCACCTGGGAAGGCTTAGGCTTTCCGATCCTTTTGTTTGCACTTGAGCCCATGGATGCCCCAGAAACCAATGGAGGTAGACCAAACCTGTTCAGGCTAAGTTGAACAAAGCAACGCTTCAGTCAGCACGCTTATTCTTACCGAACGGCCGAACCGAACCCGGGGCGCCTTCACTGGGGAGGAGCGGGGCGGATCGGGTTGGCGAGTTTGATCCGGATGGGAACAAAAAGGGGCCTGCCATATGTTTAAGTGTTTTCCCCCAAACAATGTGGACACACGAACGGGGTTCTTAGTAGTTAAGCACCGGTAGTAGTTTTTAGTCAATTTTGTTGGGTCCTTTTGGGGGGGAACTCTGGAACTTCACGTTCCGCTTGCACTTCTGAACCTCGAACCTCGTGGTGCACGGGCGACTCTGCCGCACCGGCGCACCGGCGGTTGGAGGTCTCCGTCGGTACTAAGGTGAGGAGACGTCGATTGAAGTGGATCAACTGGTGATGAGCCTTGACTTCATCCCTTCGCAGCTCCCTTGCGCAGCGGTCAGTCAGCGCGGGGAGTCCGCACCGCGAGGCTTCGGGACTGGCATGTTGGCCTCTAATTGGGATGGTTTCAGGGGTCAATAGAGGCACATAGTCCTCAGTCCCCACCATTCATGTCAGGGAATAGGTTTTTTCCGCTCGTAACAAGTTCCAGCAAGTGCTGCAACTCATCACGGAATGCGTGGATGATCTTTGCCTCCTTTGATTCGCTGGGGAAGATGCCGGCCTGATCCCTCAAATGCCCCCATGGATCCGCTGGTAATGCACCCTGTACTTGGTTGTGTCACGGAACTCGGTATTGGGTGCAGGTCACACACACACATCTATCAGATTCAAAGGGTACCATGTACGACCCCAAGCAAAGGTCTCAACGTATATCTATAGTACACTCATCATACAGTGATTTCAGAGTAGATGACACAAACCCAAAGATATCGTTTGTAATCTTTTGTATGGGTTCCTTCTAGACCACCAAACTTGGGAGCCCTTGTGCCATCTACCGTGAAATAACCGCATATCAGGACCTGAGTCGAGGGGTGTTGTTTGGACCCCAAGGGGTGGTTCATAGACACCTCTTACCAAGTGGCACCCCTGCACGCACGGGTCTGGTATATAGCGCATACACTCCATGGGACTGCCAGTCCGGACTGCCGCCCCAGACAGGCCCCCCCAATACCATCACCCCCAGCCGTGAAACGCGGCAGTCCGGACTGGCAGTCCCAGCGTTTGGGTCGTGTAGCTCCCGTTCGCGACCAACTCCCCATGGGACCCACAGGAGGTGAGCTGGCGTTCCAAAGGCGACCATACCCAGAGACCGAATGGTGTAAAGTGGATGAAATTCGTGATAGTGGAGTATGTATATTACCGGGATTCAATTCTTGGGGGAAGTCTAAACATATCTATAAACCTATAAACCCAACATTCTTCACGTCCAGACGAACCTGGGCGCATTTGACACTCAGACGTCACGTCTCCGCCCGAAGCCTCCGAAGCCTCCCCAAGTCCGTTGGACCAACCCCTCCTTCGATGCCTTCGCAAGCGGCTTGCTTCGCATCGCTCGGCTCGAGACGGAGCCGGACCGAGCGGAGCAGGTTTGTCCGTCGATCCCTCAGAGTTCTGCGCCCGAACCAATACCCCCTGCGAAGGTGTCGAGTTCCGGACCCCTGACCTTGGGTGTTGAGTCCCGGACCCGGCCTCGGGCCCGAGCAGGGATTAGGATCGGGTATAGGATGGTATAGAGCTCCTCTGGCCCAAAGCCTAGGAGCTGGTGGGGAACAGGCCCCCCGTGGTTCCGGGACACTGCGCCCAGCGGTGTACGGAACGTCTACAAGGGCCACTCCAAAGGTGGCTTGCCATTTTT
>CAXAMN010026139.1:957238-976475 GCA_963970005.1 Durusdinium trenchii
AGCTCTTTGACAAGCTTGACCATCCCAAACTCTGTGACACAAATTGGCAACAATGCCTTTGACAATTGCCGCAAATTGGCGAGATTGAGCATCCCGGACACTGTCACACACATTGGAACTCATGCCTTTGGAGGATGCCATTCTTTGGTGTGGAGAGTGTCTTTCATTTGCCAACTGCAAACATATCACAGAAGAGTGTTGCTGTCACAAAGTGTGAGTACAGCTGGATTCGGACAGGATTTGTCGAATGTAGGATGAAACTGTTAGACGAACGCAGAGACCTTCAGTTCAAGAAGGAGAATGAATGTCTCCTGGATCGTTGAATATGCTGTATCGACCACGTCGACCTTTTGTGGTGCTCTCCTTGTCGGAGGTGCTCTCCTTTCATGGTAGACGCTTGAACTAAGAGTCAACCACAAAACCCATTTGGATGCCAAACACGAATTCATCAGGGGGGCGGGGATGGTGTCATTAAATGATGTGTTTTTTGGATGCTTCTTTGAACAGTTTACATCCCCACCACTTTGCAGTCACCCTCCGTCCATCCATCCACCCCCAAATCCACCCCAACTCCACCCCATCCAACGTCCGACATGGAGGTTCCAGTACCTCCGAGGCGTCCAGTCGTCCTCCGCGGCCTCGCGCGGCACCTGCTGTGTCCGGCCGCGGGCGCCGCTTGGAGCTTCGAGCAGTTGGGCGCCCGTGCGGGTGACGTGCTCGTGGAGGGCGTGCGCCGCGGCGCGGGGCCGGAGCAGCAGACGTTCCACTACGCGGACGAGCGCCTCAGATGGAGATGAAGTGCTTTGCGTTTCTTTGGCACAGCAAAAGTGAAGGAGTCCTGCTCCTCCCCCCAGCTGAATCTTAGGGACAGTGCTGGTTGAAATCATGGAAGTGGAAGATGGCCTCTTGGATGACCATTTCCTCTACAAACAGGTTGTTTTCAATTCTTTTTCACTTCCAATATTCCAGGATTATTTCATATGATCTCAGTGAACATGGAAGATTCTTGGGTCGTCATGGCTCCACTTCGTAGGGGAGAGTGCAAGAATTGAAAGTGCTCAAACACTCCACGGAGACATATATTGTGTAGGGTTACCCATTGGACACCCAGACAGGATGACCCAGTTATTGTGAACGTTGATCCTGCCAATCTTCTCCACTCATCCAATCCGATCGGACGTCAGGTCCAAAGACACCTGCTTCAGCGACGCCTCCGCCCACCACCAGCTTTGCAGCCCGATGTCATTGGCCGAGTTCCTGCGTCGTTCAGGCGACGGTTCGCTCTACTTGTGGGCGGTGCTGCGGACGGTGGAGGGTGGCACCATGCAGGACAGGATCGAGCTCGGACGACGCAGGGACACTGCAGGGACCCGGATGGAAAGGCTGAGACCTCCAGGCCCTTTTTCGCCGGGAGGTTGGTCTCTTTCGCCAGAAAGGAGGGATCACGGTGCAAAACGAGTCAAGTGGGGGAATGGGTTTTGCCGCTCAAATCCAACAGGTGGAAAAAGGTTAACTATTAACCAAGTCTATATAGGGAAAACGATAGAGTCTGTGCAATTACAAGCACTTGCAGTTACAAGCACGTCCGTTTCCGATGGGCACCCCTTTGTTCAGGCAAAGCCTCGAGTTTTTTTTTGGTGCTCGCACGAGTGAAGCCTGCACATCCAAGAGTTCGAAACCACTTCTGCCAGACGATGTAGGTGATTGGCTGCCAGGGGTTTTGTTTGTTCGGTTCTAGGCGGGTGGTGCCTGCTTTGGGCATTTGGAACTACTCTACTTGTATCAGTTTTTTCGTAGGTGCGGTTTCTCCAAACAAAACTATGGACAAAGATGAGGTACTGTAGTAGATGAGGTCTATGGTCTAAGAGTCTGTGATTTTGGCGTGAGGAGCCAACATGATAAACTTCCAGCATGTCAAAAAGGCTAGCTTAGTCAAGACCTGGTCTATCTATAGAACCATTCAGTTTGTCAGTGTATCACTGTGTTGGCGAGTTGGGACAAACACCCATAAAGAGATGGAGAAATGGCAGCCAAAGCTGCACCGCAGGGCGACTGTTGAAGGAGCATCCCACATGTTCCCTTCAAAAGGGTGCTGCTTCGTGCTACAGTTGCAGTGTTACAACGAGTTCTACTTCACCACTTGCTCGTTGATAGAGTGATGTTAGTGATGTTATATGTCTTGTACTGTATTGAAGCACTTATAAGCAGCATCTCCCCCTCACCATGGGTTTGTCCCTCCAAACCAAGCCCCGACCCGCTGGACCCCGCCACCGGCGGTGCCAGGAAGGATCCTTGGGCACGAGGCGGGCGGGCGGTTGGCGTGAGGCTTGAGGCGTAGGTGACGGAGTGGTTCAGAGTCCAAAGCGGATCGGCCCGGGGAGGGGCGTGGCCTGGAACATGTTGAGGTGGACCTATTTGTCCTTTCAGCGCAGCACGTCCAGGCTTCGAGCTGACCTGGACGCCATGCGCTGGGAGACCATCAGGCCGCGCCATGCGAAAGATGGGATCACCATATATCACCATTGACAAGACGACTGGAGTGAAATGAAGCCTAGAATAGCTAGATGGGAGTGTCCTGACTGATTACAGCAGTTGGGCATAATTGCCACAAACATCAGCTTTGTGTGTTTTTTCTCTATTTATATGTATTAAGATGTGGGTCCCACCTAAAATTGTTCTGTAGATGGGTGCGCAGATGTATATTTCTGTACACGTCTCTAAATGAAGCATGCGGATCGCGTCGCTTGGCGCAAAGCTGCGCACCTTCTTGTTGCGTGGTGTTGCCACACGCGCCGCCCAGAGCTCTTCGTCGCTCGGACGAGACGCCGCGTGGCAGGCAGCTTTCGGAGGAGCTGGGAACCTTGAAGAAGCTTCAGCTCCCAGGACGAAGGAGGAGCCGCGTTTGGTTCGGACGCGAGCTTTTTACGCGGAAAGAAATTCGAAGTCATCCCCTTATAAGAAGGTCGCTGACGAGTTGCTAGCGGGGTAAGATGAAGAGCTTCTTGAGAACTTGGATGAAGAACTCAAGCCTTTCGTCACGGCCTTTGGTATGGGTCGAACGGACCTAGGAGTGGGTCAGCCCGCAATTTTCCGGCATTGAACCTTTAAGAATCTGAGCCCAATGGGCCTGTAAAGGGCACGAGGAAAAAAGACTCCTGCGTTTAGGTGGAGAGGGTCCGACTGCCATGGAGAGCAAGGATTCTGATGGATCAAGGTGTAGGATGCTGCTTAGACTTGACTGTGACTAGGTCATCCACATCTTGACGCACGCCTAGATCATCCCTGTTTTGGGCTTTGGGCAAGTTTGACTTTTTCGTTTGGGCCAGTTGTGTTAACCAGTCGGCCAGTCTAACAGATGGTTGAGTTAGGTTGAGTTCAACATCAGTTTGGCGAATCTGCAGGGACGGTTTTTGATGATTGAATTGGTTATAAGAATTGCCAAACAATTGACCGACACTTGTGGAAGACAGAATTGCAAAGACCTATCAGAGACCTATAAATGTATTACATGGAAAATAGGTTC
Source organism: Durusdinium trenchii (assembly GCA_963970005.1). Lineage (NCBI taxonomy): Eukaryota > Dinophyceae > Suessiales > Symbiodiniaceae > Durusdinium > Durusdinium trenchii. The sequence continues at coordinate 960,762 of CAXAMN010026139.1, forward strand.
CCTAAACTTGGAAAAAACATGGGTTCTGTAATATTTAGCAGCAGTGCTTCTATCTATTTGGGCCATTGGGGGACCACTGACTGACTACATCTCACACTGATTGGGAACCCAAAGTTGTTCTTTATCGCTGACACCTTTCTTCACATCCAAGGCTTTTCTGCGGCGCCAAAGGCATTGTCACGGCCTGCCACTACGAGCCTAGGCCTTGTCACCCTGCTTCGCCTCCGAAAAATGCGAAAACCCGCGTGAGGTGCCAAAGGATTGGGGGCTGAAGAAGATTGGATTGGTTTTCATCAGGGTTTCGGGGAATTTGGGGAGCATCTGGGTTTGGTTGTTGATCGAACTTCAGGCAGACAAAAGTTTGTGCTCGTTAACCATGTTCACAAAACGCTGTAGCCGCTGTAGGGTCAGTTGCAGATCGAACTAACAAGTCCAATGTTCGTTGCAGGTGTGGGACGGTCAATTATGACACCCCTTTACATTCATCATAAAAGGCTTACCGTTGTGAACAATGACCGCCCGCATGGTCCCAGGCCTCCAAGTTTAGGATTCAAGGGGGGTCAGGGTTGTAATGAGTTTGAGATTGAGCTTCAAGAAGCGCAACGACCAGTGGATGCGAAACCTGTGAAGCATCCAGGATTGTCCAACTCAACACCTTAGTAAGATAACGTCTTACCATGGTTTTCCAGTCTAGGCGCCCTTTCTGTGAGAAACGCATCTTGTGGCCTACCTAATGCACCTACAGACTGTGGATCTAACTTGGAAAGTTTGGACTGAAACAATGACTCTTTCCCTACTACCCATTTGTTTTCCTTGACTGACCTGTTCTTTTTTTCGAAACCAAGGCTACCCAACAGCCCTGTGGCTCCGAATCGTTCGGAGCGGGTCGGCTCACGGCCAAAAACCCTTTCTCATCACCCAAAAGTAGGGAAATGGTCATCCAACCACTGCTTCAGTTGGAAAGAGCTAGCAGATTGCAGGAGAGAGAAGAGGATTGCAAGTGTTTTCCACATCTTCCCCACCAACATCCCCCCCCAACATCCTGCTTCCACCAGCTGCACGTCGAGAAAAAAAAACAAAAACGACCCGACGTTCGTTGAGGATCAGAGTCCGAACCTCTTCCTCCAAGTGACTGGCGCGAAGAGGCCGGGCGAGGCGTTGAGCGCTCGAGAGAGCGGCGTTTTTTTCGCGGCATTCGTTGCTGTTCCGCTCGAGGTGTTTGAGGTCCCTGAGGTTGGGTGAAGTCGAACTCTTCGCTTCAAAGAGTCCAAAAAGGACCTTTGGCATGGCGGATTTCGGAGGTCTCATTCTACTCCTATAGGTCTCTCTCTCTCTCTCTCGATGTGCATTACATTCAGATCCACCGGAATTTGATCCGTATTGAGATGTCTTGAGGGAGATCCAAATCACCTTCCGCCATTGCGGAGAGCAGTATGTTCCCAGTGGGTTCACGCCGCCGGTGGAACGGTCGGGTTGGACCGCTATGCTGTTGAACAGGTTGGACCGAACTCTCGAGTACTAAGCTAGCATAAGCTAGCATGTACAAGTCAGGGCCCCTTAGGGTTGGCCGGTGGGGAGCCCCAAAAGGGGTGGTGAATGGATACTTCTGAACCTCCAAAAAGGTGGCGGACAGTATGATTGGACACCCCTCAGTATGGGGACCCTACGCAACTCAGGGTTTGTCCGTTCTTACCTGTAACAGTCAGTAATCAATGATCATCATCTTTGAGCAAGGTCTGCAACCTGACCATCATCATCCACTGTTGCAGGTAATAGGATAGACCCAAACCCTGAGTATGAATTCCCAGTCTGGAATCATCACAGAGGCTGACGAACCGTGCAATCCTTTGCGAGTCCTGGAGGTCTTGGCTCCATATTACCATTGGTTACCATGGAGCCCTGCAGGTGAAATCCGAGTTTCCGGCTACCAAGAAGAGTGTCGCAGCAGCCCGGCACCTCTTCAAAAGCGAGCATCCTTGGTCCACCATCTTCCAAGTAAATCATGGGCCCTGACACCTGACATTGAAGAATGACCGACCTAATTCATTTCCTACCAACAACCTACCCCCAGCCAACACCGGCCTGTCCTTGTCCGCCTCGAGGTTCATCCTCTTTCCTCCATTGCTGGGTGCCAGCAGCTTGCAGCCTTTCCCCGTGACCCATCCACGCGATCGCTGTGCACGGCTGGACCTCGATCGGGAGGACCGGCGTGGCGAGTGCTCTGCGGCCTTTGGACAAGGCGCCCGGGGCCGGAGGGTCGATCGACGGCGCAGGGATGCCAACTGCGAGGGGTTGGATGAATGGATTCGACATGTTGGAACAGATGGCTTTCTCCAGTACCTGGAGGAGGCAGGACTTCCGGCAGATTTGTTGTTTAACCTGGGATGCGGCGAAACTTCCATGATGGTGCTTTGCTGGTCAAGATTTGGTGTGTCATTTGCATCTACCTCGCAGAGGCATCGAAGCAATCGTGGAGGCAGGAGTGACTCTGCGGCAATTGAGGTCCTGGTGCCGTTCTGGCGGGCTAATATGCAGCAGGAGTACAGGGATTTCGACGGATTTGATCGGATTGGTCAACCAACACCTTCAAAGGGGTCACCTGGCCGGAAGCCCCAGCCCACTACTTAGCGATCTCCATTAGACACCCCTTGGAAGGCCAGGAATACAATCCTGTCACATCCTGCCCAGCCATGCCAGCATGACCCCACCATATGAGAAGTGCACATGCCCAAGATACCAACAAAAGCCAGCTCGTGTCACTGTCATCACCAAAAGATACCGACCAGGAGTCACATGTCGCTTGGGGTGCCGGTTCCGAACGGAGGAAGGAGAGGTTAGGTGAGGTAGTCGGTGCCCCTCATCCACTGACTTGAGGACTACAAGACCCCCCTTTCTGACTCGTAGACAGTTCCATTTCGTCGTAGATATTTGAGTTTGGTGCTACCTGCGAATCCTTTTTCGGTGGGGCATTGGGAAGCAGCAAATGAGCTTGAGGGACGCATACCCCACCTGCGGGTCCGAGAGTATTTGAAGGGCTCCTAAGGAGACCAGCAAGGATTCCAAGCTGAAGGCAAGAGAACCAAAGATCCTGGATCAGCGTTTTTGCAGAAGATAGTTGGGTCCTGGTACCGATTTGGATGCTTGAAGGGAAGAACCCAGACTCAAGAGCTGGTGGTGAAGGTTTTAAGAGTGTGTATTTTTAGGTGGCGGCCACCCTGTTAAACATGCAATTCGGGGTGGGGGCGGGTATGCAATTTCAAGTTTAGACCAGATCTTTCTTTGCTTCCTGAGTTCTGCCAGCTCAGGATGTGCTTTTCTTGCCTCAGATCCTGGTCTCAAACTCTTGAAGAATGCAGTGATTTGGGCGGATCGGGAGGCCCCTGACTTCTCCCAGCAACGCGTGTGATCGAGCTGCATCGACCTACAATACGTGTGGATACTTATATTGGTCACACGCTCCACAAAACTGACCGGTGCTTAGTATACGGAATGAGCCACGAAGATAGGTTCCTTTCAATCCATTCATTCCATGAGCCACAAAATGGAGCCAAGCTAGAGGCATGCGACTGCAGACACAGCACTAGCGCTGCGCGCAACTGGCACATGTGCGGAGGTCCGTAGGTCTTCGTTTCCCTCTTGCACTGGTCACCAAGGATTCCAGTCATCCCCAAGCTACCTGGATTTGAGGGAAGCAATTGTTGAATTGGTGGAGAAACCATTTCCCAGGGCATCTATATAATATAGTTACCACTATAGCTGGTAACCAGTGGTTCCAAAGACTAAAACCATAGACCTAGAATACCTGGTTCCTGCAATCCACCAGGACTGCAATCTAGATAGTTGCCAGTCGCGGAGGCCAGTCGCGAAACACTCAGGATGTGGTGGCACCATGCCACTGGGCCACACCCCAGACTATCCATGGGACTGGCATGACCGATCAGTTGGGGTTGAAAAGGGGTCAATGGTGAATATGCCAGTGCCACGGATTGCGCGCGACGTGTCGATGGAAACGATTTCGAGGATCAAAACCCATCGGCGGTAGCGGAATTGGTGGAATAGCGGTAGCGGGTTTAAGACCATGTTGGGTGGAGGGGCAGTTGGGCCGCTGTGCGTCCAGGCCGGAGATGCCAACGTTGCGCTTGGTGTTGGTGGTTCGTATTCGAGACGGACGGTTTCTACACCTTCCACCTTCGTTCTACAGTGGTCCACCCCTTAAAGCCAGAAAGCTGAGCATGGAACCTGAGATGAGCTGCTCCAACGTTCGCACACTGCGGGGTCAATGCGGGTTTCAATCAATCGTTCATCGCTCCACTGGGTCCGAAGAGAAATCTCCGACTCCTCCTGCCTCCTGGGTCCATGTCCCAGTGTCCCTTATTACATGCAAGATCACGCGAGCTCGTGCGCTGGATCTGATCTGAGGTGGAGTCCCTGGATCTCGAAAACATTTCCCTGTCCCTTTGGCTCCAGGGCGGGTCACTGGACCGCACGACCCTCGCGCTGGATGACCCCACGCTGGTCACGGCACTTTCGCAGCCCTTGGCGCTGGAGCTCTTCCGTGAGTGACTCGGAGGGCACCCGTTGGCTGCGAGAAGGGTGGTGAAGCTGGGCCATTTGAGGATTCACGGGCCGTTTTGGGGGAGTTAGATGGAGTTAGTGTCAATGAGTTTCATCGTGAATTGTAACGATGTTTGATGAACCTCTAAGTCATCCATGGAAGAGAGGCGTTGCTCTTGCTTTTGTGTTGCTTTGCGTTGCTGACGACGAAGTTTCTCCTTCCGACTGAGTCCGACTGACGCTTCCTGGCCTGGCTGGGCACCACTGACAGCCCGCCAACTCCTTTGGGATAAGTAAGTCGGCCTCTCCGAGACTGATGCAGGGGACAGCGGATGGTAGGGGCCGTGACTGGGCTAGACAGCTACGAACCGAATCTGAAGATGTCGTCGGCCCATGGACGCTCCGAAGATGCTTCAAGCATCCAATGATCCTGAAGTTCATCCAACAGTGTCGCAAGCAATCGGCCATCAAAGGCTTCTGGACATCCGTTGCCAAACCACCACAAAATGGCAACCCGTATGATCCGTAAGTTTCAATGGCCCACATAGACTGGCCTAAATTTGCCAACAACAACTTGTGAAATAGTTAGTAACAGTGTCCAATACAGCAATCTTTCTTGTTGTCAGTCTACAGTGCCTGATTCAATGATCGCTCACCTGAACAACACTCACATCTCTCACCTAGCATAAGATCACGTCCTCGCTGTCTTCCAGATGGCCTGAATGACCCGCAAGGAATCTCCTTTGCCTCCCAGGTGGGAGTTCCTGCTCGCCACCACCATTGGCTCCTTGGCGCCGACCACCTGCGACGATGACCCACGGTCGCTCATTGGTGGGGTTCGTGGAGGTGTTGAGTCAGTGAGTCAGTAGGCCAGTCGTGTCCCAAACGAGCTGCCTGGGCGATTGGTCCACATGTTGCAAGGCGAGATTTGAATCACCAAGCCCTCCCAAAGCATGGGTATCAGCACCGCCTGCCCCGATGTAGTGCTATGGCCATGGCCCTTCCATACTACTACTAGCACAATACACCACGCGTGTTCATGTCTCTTTTGCAGGCGTAGGGTCCAGCCATGTCCAGCCTGTGTTTTTTTCACCTTTTGGGAACAACCTAAGAGTCTAAAAGGATTCAAAAGGCAATTGCTTCCACATCGGGATTGCCCTTGCCGGAATCCGTAGGCTGGCTATGTTCCAACCAGCCTATGACCAACTTGGAAACCGGGTAGCAGGATTGGTGAGCCTTTCTTGACCAAAAGGAACTTATTTGGAGCTTTGACATCGCAAACAAGACCTCGCCTGCATGGTCGCAGGTTACGGTCCAGAGTTAGAGCCTTCGCCAGATTTGGGGGTAGGGCGTGGGCACGGGAGGAGTAGGCGGGTGTGGTCAGCCAGGCGCCTGTGTTTTTGAGTGGGTTCGCTGAAGACGGGAAGATGATGAAGATACGGGAAGTATGGTGAGCTAAGTGGTTTCTATGGGGACAGTAGTTTCTTGGCTTGACCTTTCTGTTCGGGGGGGGGCAACTCAACTGGTTGAGCGTCCAGCAAAATCAGGATGTCCAGCAGCCAATCCCACAAGCCCTAGGATTCGAAACACCAGTCTGAGCGTTTAATGGGTTGCAGTTGTGCTATGACGTTTTGCTGAAGAACCTTTGTTTTACCAACACTACTGTACGGCACCGTTTCAACCTTTTGTTAATAGTTTTTGAAGGCTAGGGGAAGGGAAGAAGGATGTGTGTAGGGCGTGTCCCATTACCAGTAACAGTCGGAAAACAGTTAAAACATACATAGGGGAAAGGTCCCAGCGGTCATGAGACTTGCGTCCAAAGAGGCAACTCAAGTTTTAAGCACATGAGAGTGGCAGCCAGCAGATCAAGGGAGTCCTTAGGGCCTTAGGGTGCATCAACTGTGTGTCGTGCAACAGTTTGCATCAGCGATCCTTGTGAAACCTGCATGTAGCTATCGCTCTACTGATTCAAAAAGCTCATTGTCCTTTTGACCATGCTCTCAAAAAGTTCAGGGTTTGACATTTGACCGATGCTCTATTTAAAATATAGCTTTCGTCCATGTGGGACTTGTGAAGCTCCAATGGAAGAATCACCCACCGGTTCCGTACAGGTCACAGCTTTCTTCACCTCTGTGGGTCCTCGCCGGACTCAGGAGCTCTTCCTTTGGTGGCTGAGAGATCCATCCTGCCACTCGACTGGTGGTATGAGTTGTCAACACCCCCCCCCGGGGCCCATGGAGAAGAAGAACATGCTGCAACACCTTGGGCATCCTTGGGCAGAAAGATGTGAGAACCCCTTGCGACTGCCCCTGAATAAATACTATATAGACTATAGATCTATATCACGAAAGCTAGCATCAGCTAGCTGGAGTTGCTCTTGCTTTAGCAAGTGAAGGGCTCGCAGCCTCGAGAATCATGAATCACGTGAAAACTTCACGTGTAGGGGGGGGGCCCCCCCCGTAAGAGGGAAGAGTATACCCTATGTGCCGCGCAGTCTGCCTTGAGATAATTTAAGCTAACATAATTAAATATATAGATTAATAATTATATACTATATCAAAAATAAAATATTTAAATTGGGCTGTCGTCTGATATGTTCAGATTTCTAAAATTAAATCGCAATCTTTTATATTTCTATATTTTTTAAAATTTTTTTTAATTTTTTTAAATTTTTAAATCATCAGGAAATCTGGTGATCTCTAGGAACAGTCCTACGATATAATTTTTTTAATTTTTTAAATTTTTCGGAGCCTTGAAACATTTAAAACATTTAAAACAATTAAATCGCAATCTTTTATATTTTTTACATTTTTAAACGTTTTAAGGCTCCGAAAAATTTAAAAAATTAAATCGCAATCTTTTATATTTTTTTAAATTTTGTAAATTTTTTAAGGCTCCGAAAAATTTAAAAAATTTAAATCGCAATCTTTTATATTTTTTAAATTTTTTAAATTTTTCAAGGCTCCGAAAAATTTAAAAAATTCAAAAAATATACATCAAAATCTTTTATATTTTTTAATTTTTTTAAATTTTTCGGAGCCTCCGAAAATTTAAACAAATTAAAAAATTTAAATCGTAGGACTGTTCTCAGAGATCACCAGATTTCCAGATGATTTAAAATTTTAAACACTCGTTGCTCACCAACTCTGTTCTCTGCCACTCATGTATTGTTATATTGCCGCTTTTTGATGTCCCCTGTCACAATATGCATATTTAAAATGCTTGTTTGCCACTTTCTCACTTATAACTCTTATATTTTCTTCATCCTTAATGTCCTGTATCTTTATCATTCCACCCTTCACTTCTAAAATCTTCCACCTGATATTCACATTAAACTTTCCTTCCTTTTCATGTCTGTAAAGTCTGCATATCAAAATCTCACCTGCTTCATATTTATCTTTCTTGCCTAGTCTCTTTCTGACTTCATGTGCCAGAGCTTGGCACCTGATGTTGGTATGAGCTATGTTGTTTTCACTCACCATAATATCAGTTGTAAACTTAAAATGCTTGGCTACCCAATCTGAAATCTTCATGTCTTTAATCCAAAGGTCATCATATATGTTCCTCTCACCTGCTTCAGTGTCTTTGCCCCCTGCTCTCTTACATGTCTTTAAAAAGATGTTATGTTTAAATAGTATGTCAATACAATTATCAACATATTCTTCAACATTCTGACAGTTAGTATAAGGCTCTATGCTTGGAAGTTGTTTGACATCACCTGCTCCAATGATAATTTTATTAGGATTCTTCAGGGTAAACTGCCTTATCTTGTTCAATATGAAAGGTGAAGACATATAGATTTCATCAAAGACTATTGCATCAAACCCTGAATAATCATACTTTGGTAGGCTGTTTGTTTTATCAATGCCAATGCCAAAGAACACATTCAATGTCACCGCTTCACATTCAATATCCTGTGTTAACATATTCTGAGGAACTATAAATAGAGTTTTGTAGCCCATCTTCTCCAGATGTTTGCCTATATAACTCTTGCCACTTTCTGCATATTTGGCTCTAATCATCACCCTCTTCTTTCTGATTATGTGTTCACATATCTCTTATGTGTTCCATTCCTCCTCTACTTCAATACTTTCATTTTTGTACGCCGGCTTTTTTATCAACTCATTATATTTCCATGCATACCAGCCAGAAGAATATTTTACCATCATCTGTTCAACTCTCCAGTTGCCAATCTCCCTTCCAAACTCTAGTATCTTTCTAGCCTTCTTTAAGTCTGTCTTGGCTATGTGTAGTGCATCAGTTTTTATAGCATATACGTTGATGCCCTTTTCTTTAAGCCTCTCCATTGCATCATACATACTGTAGTTATGATTTTGCAACAGCAGTTATTTAATATACCGAAACCCGTTCATTAACTGCTTCTGTCCTGAAATTAGTAATGTTTGGTTGTTCTGTTTCTTTCTTTGGGGTCACCCCGCCCATCCACCTCTTCATATTCAACATCATCTAAGGTATAGATTTTGCCCCCATACTTGTTCTGATAGTAGAGTGCCTCCTTAAGACTATCAAAAATCTTGCTCTTATTTAATTTGTTGTAGCCCTTTTCTAGTAGACCAAAGGTAATGTTTGCAATGGTCTTCTTAATCATATTGTTTGAAGTTTAATCTTCACTGATTTTTGCATTATATAATTATTCAATGGCTTTCTTATACTTCACCTTGTGTACATGAGAAGGCGTCTTATAGTATAATATTGTCATAACTACTCCTCTCTTGGCTAACTTCTTCAGATGCAAACCATAAACCAAGTTAAACTTTTTGTTAAAGAATATGTTTCCATGACATGCCTGAACTAAATACAGTGTATAATCGCCCAGATTTCAAGAATAACATTCCAAATCATAGGGCTTCCAAATATCAAACTCCCCGAAGACAGGAATGTTTGGAATCTCACTGGCTGAATGAGTGAATGCTTCCTCTTGTCAATACTGCATGTCTCACTATCTCTTATACGGTCATGATGTAGGTAGCCATTCTTTATTGTCATCAATTTGAATTGACCATTTGCTACTATTGTCCTGCTCTCATCCAATATTTTTACATCGGATTCATTGTAGTCTGATTTATGATTTTCAGAAATAAGTCTCTTATGAAACTTGAACATCTCATCACTAACTCTGTTATATTTCTCCTCTGTATTTACTGCTATGTCTTCATCAATCTTGTTTGTGTTTAAGTCTTGACTCACTATAGTGTAATCATCTTTTTTCTGCTTCTTACCTATCTTAAATGTCAGGTTCATTTTGACATTCACCACTTTGCCTGCCCCGTATCTAATCAATGGTTCATACCCAGCCTGCGTTAAATCAAACATAAATTTATCCAAATCATTATCCTTCAATATCATGTTATATTCATCTTCTTCATTCATTTTAAGCAGGTCATCTATAGATTCTATCATCCTATACTTCATTGCTTCCTTTTTGTTGTTGATAAAGTAGTTGTTGCAAATTTTCAGGTTGTTGGGGTTCTCATCTTTAGTTTTAGCCTTCAGGCTTTCTAAACTATGATTTAGTGTGCATACCTGACTGTTTTTGACTAAAGCATTGAAGGTTGCAATTCTACAGCTGTTAAAGTCTTCGGGGTCATGTCTGTAAATCTGTTTGCCATCAATGTCATATAATCTAGCCTTAATATTGAATTCTTTGAAGACCTTATGCATGTTAGATATTGATGCCCCTCTCGTTTTAAACTCTTCATCACCCTTCCTAATTAATTTTATTATGGCTTCTCTGGTCAGGTTCTTAGCCAGCTTCCCCCTTTTATGTCTCATCAGGCTATCCGCATAATGGTCTAGCAATGTATTCATCCAACATTCATTTTCAATATGGCCTTTTTTTCTTGATAGCATCCTTGAACCTTAAACAGTCTGGGTTCACTTCAATTTGAATGTATTGATTGAAAATGCTCACATTTGTTTTTGAGTTGGTGAGTTCATCAGCGAAGATGTCATAGTTGGCATCATCTTCATCAATCAGCTCAGCACTCTCAATCCTAATAAATCTACATAATGATAAAACTCTCCCTCCATCAATTCTTCAAACGATTTATCAGTCCTCATTATAGCCATCATTCTTTTGAACCTTGCTCTGTCAGAAAACCTGTTCACCTTTACCTTGACCATACTCTCTATGAACTTCTGAGCTTTGACATTTCCTGTCCTTACATTGTTTGGTACCACTATTGGATAGTATCTGCGCCCATCATTTATAAAACTGTTGTTCTTTGCACCTGACCTATTATCAGTTGAAAAAAGCATGTATTTGACAACATACAGCTTTCTGTTGGCTAACACTTTTTCTCTGAAGGTTTTGGTGAGCGTGTCTGAGAACTTTTTGAGTGCCTCTGGGCTAATTTTTTGTCTAATTCTCCTGTTTACTACTGCCCTTGTTCTTCCTACTACCGCCTGTTCTGTTGCCTTTTTTACTTTCTCTCTTTCACCTATTGGTACCGCATCTTCATATTTTTTCTTGCTTTGTCAAAGGCTTTCACTCCCTTCTTTAGGTTCTTGTCATTGGTTGCAGTGACACCTTTTATCAATTTTTCAGCAGTGCCATGTTGGACAATCTTCCTGTCCTCATAAAGGTCAATAACAGTATTGATTTTTGGACGTGTAGCAGTGTCAACCCTGCCTCTTTTCCTGTCTCTTATGTTCCTTAAACTGGTAATATGTTTTTTCTATAGATATTTTTTGTCATATAATACTTTATATTGATATATAATAAGCTTAAAGCTTTAAAACAAAAACCATTTAATGTTATAAACTATTTATTATTTAGTATCGTTAACATGGAATATATATAAAGACATATTAACTATATACATTAAGATATAATGACTACTCAATTAAACATTGAAGACCGGACCTAACACTGGATGAAATTAAAGTGCAGATGTCAATCTTTCAGGCGCTTTACGAAAAGAAAAGGAGAAGAGAAGACCCTGAATATGCACAAAAGTTGAGGGACAGAGACCGCCTCAGACAACAAAAGAAGAGAGAAGAACGGGGTGTTCCAAAAAGGATACCTGTCACCAACAGTGAAACGAGGCAAATACTGATGGTGGTTCCAAAATGATTTTACTATTAAAAAATATTAACTTATTTGTTATTTTTATTTGTTGGATATGCTGAACCAGAAGCAGAAGCGCTACTACTTCTTCTACTTGATGAGCTTGATGATGTAGGTATTGGTAAATCTGTTGGATGTGCTACCATGGGTGGATTGTGTGATGAACTGCTTGATGAAACATTTACTACTGAATGTGGTGGAGAACTATGGACACTCACTGCAGGTGAAGGATGCACGCTTATAACTTCCTCTTCATTATCATTGTAATTTTCCCCTGCTTGTGTCAAATAATCAATCGCTGACAATAAAGCACTGCCACCCATCATAGCTGTATTTCCTGCTACTTCTGCCAATCTAAAACCCATCTTTAATTTCCCTCTACAGTATGTCAAACATCACCTATTGCCTTGACTGTCACTGCTACTACTGCTAGGGTTTTCAATCATTTTTGTAAAAGCTTCTACCATCTTATCACTTCTTGATGGCTCAAAATCACTACTTGATGGCTCTAAACTTTTGAAGTTCTTTGAACTCATCTTCACAATATAGTTTCCTATTATCCGGTTTAATTTATCTACTGTTTCAGTCTCTTTGTCAAACGTAATTTTCTTATCGGTTTGCGTTTGTTTGTTCTCTATCTCTGGGAATTGTGTTGCCTCATCTTCAGATTCTATCTCATTACTTCGTTCTCTTCTTTCTGTTGGCTTATTTAAAAATAATGTAAGTACTCATCATCATCTATTATATGTATTTCTTCAGTCTATTGTGTACTAAAATCATGATTAATAATAATTAGATTCTATTCTTAATTATGCCATTTCACTTCCCCTTGCGCTGTGTCTGTTTCTGTATTCTTTAATTTTGCTTTTCAATAGTTCTGATTCAATTCTTCTTTGCCATACACCGGTTTGCATCATATCAACATCTACATAATATTGCTTTGTTGTTTTGCCTCCTCCTTTGCCTTTTGCTCTTGTTGGTAGTTCATTCTCTGGGTCATCTACATCAAAGCCTCTCAAAAACAATTGAAATTTCAATGCTTCTGCGCTCATAGTTCCTACATTTAATCTATAGCTAATGCTTCTTAATACTGCTTGTTTGGGTTCAGGGGCTTCGCGTTCTTCCCTTGCTGTCATCATTTCTACTTCATCTTCTGCTCGTTGGTTGTCTTGTGTTAAATCAATTGCTAATTGTGGCACCGGTTGAGCCATTGGCGTTCCTACTCTGCTACTTGTTCTACTCAATCCACCAAATATCATATCAATAACAGGTGTGGCGCTCCTACTTAATAAACTTTGGTGTGCTTGTCCTTGTTGTTTTCTCTCCTGTGCCATTCTGGCTCTTTCTTGTAGTTGTGCTTGAATGGATGCATTATTAACGTTGTCATCTCTTGGCGTCTCTGCTTCTATTGGGGTTGTGTCTCTACTCTGTTGCCTCATCCTTTCAACATGAACTGTTCCACCTCCTAAATTGTGTCTCAATAATAGTTCTCTCATCTGTCTCTCTTGTATTCTGTTTTTTTTGTTCCTTCAATACTTCAAATGCCATCAAAGGCTACCTTCAGGACTTGCTTTAAAAAATGTAGCCCTTCTGTCTGGAAGGCTTCCAGTTAATGTTTCATTTTCTCCTATCAACCCTGCTATTTCATCATATGTTGGTCGCCTCTTCAATTCATATTTTGAATAAGAATTTATCATTTCCAATGCCATAGTTGCCATATATTAATATGTTAGGTAAACATGTTAATATATTTATGCAAAAAAATAGGCCTTTAGGTTGCTTAATGCTGTGTTCTTTTGTGTTGTGCGGTAGGTTGTCTCTTTGGACTTCGCCTCTCAACCTGTCCAGTTCATTTTGATACTTTGACCTAGCATTTGCTTGTATCATGTCCTTTCTTAATGCTACCATGCCCTCTCTTGCATTTCTTAACTTAAGTTCCTTGTGTAAATGCTCCAGATAACTTGTATCTCTCATATCAAATGAACTAAAGATTATTAAAAATTTGTGAAGATGTGCTTTAGTGCCTGTTTTGTTGTTGTGTTTATGATACTTAAACATTATTAATATATTTTGTTTTAGACAAATGTATTAATAATGTAGACTTATTATTTTAATCGTATACCACATACCCGCGTTCGCAAATTTCTAACACGCTTGCACTAATAAGGTGGGTAAAAACCTCTTGAATGTCTTCAGCATAAATTGCGTTAGTGCTATCACCGGGTGTAGTGTTTAGAGTTCCTTCAGTAGGGCGGATTTTCATAGTCATTAAACTACCCATTTTTGTGTTAACTCCAGTAAAGTTGACGTCAGCCATCTTTTCAAATGACATACCAATAATAAATGTGTTTTCTCTGTATTGCCTGTAACTGAAAATCAATGCATCTTGGTCCGGGTTCATGTAATGTATGGCTCCTCGCAAATAGTAGAAGGTTTCTGCATGATAATGATTGTGCCTCAAACTCTGGATACTTTTTGTTGCCTAACTGGATTTGCCATTATAAGTTTCTACCATAGTCTTGGAAACCTTTCCCTTGGTCTTGAGGATTTGCTACTGCTCCATTGTCCCAGATGAATGAGTTAATTTGAGAATTGTAAAAGTAGTTCCATCGCTTATGAACATAGTTGTCTGGCAAATAGTTAGCATTGATAGTTCCATTTCCTGGTGTTCTGTATAAAGTACTGAATGCTCCTGTGAGTTTGAATGATGACTTAACAATGTTCATATCCAATTCACCGCCTCCTGTGTTGAAGGTTTGTGTTAGTGTGTGATACATAGGAAAGACCAGTTTTAGTGACTCACCGTCCAACAAATGTCTTACTATGTTGTTATTAACAGTGTTGTCTAAAGTCATTACTTCAGCTCTGATAATAACATTGTTTAATTCCCACTGTGTAGAAGTGTTAGCTGCTTGAAAGTAATACCCCTGTTTGTCAGTTTGAGTGTTCGGGCTTCCTACTGCGCCTCCTTGTGGTTCTACAATAGGTACCAATTCATCATTAACAATTGCGAATTCTAATTCCAAAGGCGCATACCTCAAAGGTAAATAATAATTTGATTGCATCAACCCACAAACAGGCTTATGGCTGAATCGGGCTTTACCATTAGCGCCGGAAATTCTTGTCAATGAGTGTCTTGTATACTGTATATTTTATCTATTCTACCCCATTCATTTTTATCACCGTCAGGGGATACAGTTACTACACCGGGGGTTGGAGTAACACCAGCAGTAGTAGCCTGCAATAATACATCCAAACCATTACTGTAGCATAGTCATGAAAGTCAGCGTCCCATCTTGGGTTAGCTGACATCTCTATGTCATCCATGTCTCTAACATACAACTCACAGTGTCTATTGTATTCAACAATATTTCGATCCATTTGACCTCCTACTATTGCTCTGTATCGTTGAATAAAGGCATGTAAGCCTCCTAATGGACGTAAGAAATGGTGTCTTGTTCGATCGTTATTTTGCAAAGTTGCAAACAACCTTACTGAACTCAAATCCAAATAGGTATTATCCTCTCCTGAAATGTAAAACCTAATGTTTTTCGCCCCCGCATTCGCATTAAATACGTTTGTGGTGCTACTAAAATAGTTTACAAATCGCCTGTTTGTAACATATTGTGAAGTTTCAGGTAATCCAAAGTTCAGGTAATCCAGGTCACCAGCTTAAAAACAGACATCAAACGAAGCGGTATCCATTTAGCAGAAAGGATTTCTATGTTTTTTTCCTTCAGGGAGAGCTTTGGTAAGGATGAGTCTGGTTCTATGTTGTCCTTTTTATCCAGGTTCTTTTACAAAACTTGTGGTTTTTTACTTTAACATTTCAAGGTAAAAAATCACAAGTTTGCGTCTGTATGTACTTTTTGATGATGCATGGTTAAAAAAAATATGAAGCATTGTTTTGCTTTGTGTGTGTCATGGTTTCGTGCAAATTACTTTTTTGTTAGGTCGATTTGCTTTGCTGGTCGTTTGTGGGAGTCTTATGGTTTTGCATGAAAAGTATGCTAAGGAGCCCTGGCGGCACATTGGTCTAAAAGTTCCCCACCACGGGCCCCCCCCCCCCC